>ML410338.1:0-76800 GCA_005239525.1 Nicotiana knightiana
TATATATATATATATATATATATATATATATATATATATATATATATATATATATATAATAAGCTTAGTAGAGGCTATACTTGTAACGAGGGTCTATTCGCCGGAATGTCGGAGGCAACTCTCTACCATTTTTGCATACTAGTTCAGAGATAATAAGCATACTGGTTTAAAGATGATAAACAGCTCAAAGTTGGGCTAAAGATATACGTAAGGCACGTAATGGCATGATCGTTAGCGCTAAGCTACCCGACATGATAGGATAGTCGCTACGTCCAGACTCTCGTCACATTGTATGGACGTAGCCCCCAAATCAATTACACACAACATATATAATACCTATGGGGACAATTCCCTCTTACAAGGTTAGAAAGGAGACTCACCTCGTGTCGAATCTACCCCTCAGACCAAGGATGCGCCCGAATCTCCGAACTCTACACCCAAGGACTCGCAACTAGCCAAATACGGTACAATGACATCAACGCATGCTCAAAAATAGGGAAAATTATCCTAATTTTTCAATAACCCAACATTCTTGAGAAATTCCCAAAATCCAACCCCGGGCCCGCACGCTCGGATTTCAAAAATTCTCGAAGGAATCACTCACCCGAAGCCTAAGGATCATAATTATGTGATTTATAATTGAATTCATGGCCTTAAACGGATAATTCACAAGTTCTTCAAAAGCCCTAAAGTTACTACCCAATTTCATGAATTTGATATTTTAAAAGAGAGATTAACTAGGAATTTATGTTTAAAACTAGTGTTAAGTAAGGAATTTACTTTCCTTGGCAGTATATAGGTCACGGAGGGTGCTTCTCAAGCTTGAAAGCTCTCTAATGGAGTTTTTGGATGAGGAAGACTGAAGAAAACCCGTTGTTTAAACATTTAAATAAGTCTGCCTATAGGTGTTTCCGCACCTGCAACGTGCTCCTGCAGAAATTGTTCCGCACCTACGAAGGCTGGGACCGCAGGAGCGGTCCCGCACCTGCGGCTGGGCAACCGCACCTGCGGTCACACCAACAACAGCTGCACCAACAATTGTTTTAGCTGGTTTTTGACCTCGTGTGATGTCCGAGAAGCACCTGGGCCCACCCGAGCCCCCTTCCAAATATACCAACAAGTCCCAAGTCATAATACAGACTCGCTCGAGCCTTTGGAACACCCAAAACAACGCTAAAAGTCAAAATCACACCCTCAAACCCCAAGGACCAAACTTAGAAATTTTAAGTTTTCCAGACTTCTCTCACAATGCGCCGAACTGACCTATACAACTCGGAATGACACCAAATTTTGCAAGCAGGTCATAATTAACATAACGGAACTATTCCCGGTCTCAGAATTCCGTTCGGACCTCGATAACATAAAAACACGAACCAAACCAAGATATGAACTTAAGGTGCTTCTTATTTCAATATTGGGCGCCGAAATTCCCCAGGGTCATCAGAAACACAATACGAACATACGCCCAGGTCCGAAATCATCACACGAAGCTATCGGAATTGACAAAACTCGATTCCGAGGTCGTTTACCCAAAATATTGACCAAAGTCAAACTTGGCCTTAAAGGCCAACCTTAAGGAACCAATTGTTCCTATTGCACTCTAAACACCTCCGAATCCCGGACCTCCAGTCCCCGCAAGTCATAAATCAAAAAATCCGCTATGGGAAGTTTCATTTTGGGGAACGGGGTCCAATAATACAAAACGACCAGTCGGGTCGTTATACTTTGGGACACATTGCACCGATGAGGTCTACGAACTATTGGAAATGGGGTAAACAATCCCAACATCCAACCACTTGATGATCTCTCTCTTCACTACCTCTTGCATAGCGTCATGCAATCGTCTTTGATGTTCCACGGAGGGTTTGGCATCACCCTCCAAAATGATTTTGTGCATGCAAATGGCGGGGCTTATACCCCGAATATCCACCAATGTCCAACCTATTTATTTCTTCCTCCTTTGAAGCACTGTAAAGGGGGAATCTTCCTGCACGTTAGTTAAGCACGAGGAAAGAATAACAGGTAAATTGGAATAAGAGCCTAGAAACTCATACTTGAGGTGTGAAGGCAAGCGCTTTAACTCCAATGAGTGAGGCTCCTCGATTGAGGGCTTTGTTGGTGGAGTCTTCTGGTTTTCAAGATCCAAGGAAAGTTTTGGGGGCCCATAAGTACATGATCCTATTCCTTGCAAAGCATTGACACATTCTAAAAATCCTTCCTTCTCATCCTCATCATGATTCAATAACAAAACTTCCAAGGTATCTTCAACATTTATCACAACACTTGTGTCATCAAAAATTACTTCGGTCACAAGAACCATGAACGAACACACTTCGTTGCTATTTTGCTGCCTCATTAATCTACAAACATGGAACACCACTTTTTCATCGCCCACACGGAAGGTGAGCTCACCAACTTCCACATCAACTAAGTCCTTCCCTTTAGCAATAAAAGGTCTCCCCAAAATTATTGGCACCTCGTAGTCAACCTCACAGTCAAGTATCACAAAATCTGCGGGAAGGATGAACTTGTCAACCCGAACTAACACATCATCAATTAACCCCAATGGCCTTTTCATTGTCTGTTTCGCCATTTGCAACCTCATGGATGTGGGTCTTGGTTTCCCAATCCCCAACATTTTGAACACAAAATAGGGCATGAAGTTAATGTTTTCCCCCAAGTCACATAAATCATTGGCAAAATCGGCACTCCCAATAGTGCACGGGATTGTGAAATCACCGGGGTCTTGCAACTTTGGAGCCATGGAGTGCAGAATAGTACTCACTTGATGTGTCATTTTTATCGTTTCGCAATTCATTGATCTCTTCTTTGTTACCAAATTCTTCATGAACTTGGTATGTTCTAAGCCTTCAACCAACAACACATTTATGGACAGAATTTTCATCATATCAATGAATTTTTTGAATTGATTCTCATTGTTTTGCTTTGCGAGTCTTTGAGGATATGGAGGACAAGGACTTGTCAAGGGTGCCTTGGCCTTTTGCACTACCGGATCCCGTATGTCTATTACATGTTCCCTAGTTGGGTTCACATCATTTTGTGTCTCCTCCACATTTTCATCAATGTCTATCCTCACCTCTTCATTAGCTTGAACATCATTGCTTGGCTCATTATCATCTTGCACCAACACATCATCACCCACATTTCTTCTTTGGTTTGAGGTACTAGCAACTCACTACAAGAAACTGGACTTATTGTGGCGATTAAAGTCTCTACAAAATCCCTTTTAGTCGCCGCTAAAAATCATCAGTGGCGACTGCTGTAATGCCACACCCCAAACCGTAACTGAAGGTTATTTGCGGCGACATTATAAGTCGCTGCTAAAAGATCATATTTTGTGGCGACATAGTTGCCACAAAAGGTTGGAAAACCTGCTACAAATAATTGTTCCAAACAAGCAAATATTTTATGATTCGCCACCATATATACAACTTTAGCAGCGACTAACATCGCCACAAAAAATATTAACATTTAGTGGCAAGATTATGTCGCCACTATATAGTCACCTGTAACAGCGACTAACATCGCCACTATATAGTCACCTGTAGCAGCGACTAACATCGTCACAAAAAATATTAATGTTCAGTGGCAAAGATTATGTCGCCACTATAAATGTCTTTTAGTAGCGACTAAAGTCGCCACACAGTATTTAACCATGAAAGCTACAATATTTTCTGTAGCAACTAAAGCCGCTGCAAAAGAAATAAATCTACAGTTGTAACTTTATATCGCAACAATTACTAATTTTTTGACAAAACTATATCGCCACTAAAACTTATTTTCTCATCAATTATAACTACCAAAATTATATAGAGATATCCATATCAATTGACTATCAATATGCAACCAATAATATTTTACAAACACCAAAAGAATTTCTCAAGCCGAATATTATAAATATTATAATTACTAAAATTCAATTACATCTATACTACCCGACACTTCATTGGGCATTATAATTCTACACATATACATATCCCAAAAAGACAAAATATTAAGTGCCTTGTAACTGCTCCTTGATCGACACCATCCTTGAACGATACCATTGTTTAAGTGCCTTATCCCTGCCAGACAAAAGTAATATATATATATATATATATATATATAAGGAACATAATGAGATTTGTTATATCCAATTACTATAAAAACTCAAAGAATTTTCAATCTATGTCAAAGGAAAGCCAGAAGTTGCGTGTGACAATCAATTTAAAGAAAATCGAAAATCTAGGAGCTATTAGAGCTATAAGTATCCTAAGCTACAATATCCCATTAAAATATCTTATTATATACACACACATATATGAAAAGATGGGGAATAAAATCAATTGGCATGTTAAGTGGCACAATGACTTTGGAAAAGAAGTAAATAGACACAACTTTTTAACATGCATGTATGAAATCAAAGAAACCTGAATAATTCAGAGACTACACACGTGCATTCCCATATTTTTATGTCTACAATTTTTTTTAAATTTAATTTATATCTACTGACATTGTAATAAAAGTTTTGAACTATCAATGCAATTTACTTTGTTATAGAAAGTTACTTTTACATCATGAAGGTAAAATAAAAAATTACAGATGACGGGGGCTTAAATTTTACCAGGAGATCATTTATTATGTTGCCCTTCTGCTTCTTATAAATTTCACCTTTAATAATTGGTTCTAAGTACCAGCAGTAACAAAGAAAAATGAGGCAGTTGTTACTAAAATCAGAGATACCAACACATTACTAAACCCTTAAACATGAAGTCATTACAAGTCACTACAGAAGGAAGGAAGAAGAAATGCCGAGAAGGAAGAAGAATTGTTAAGAAGGAGCGGAGCAAGTACCTGTTGTTGTTGCAGTCTGGTCAAAAAACTAGCAAATTGTTCCTGCATCTTCTTGTCCACTTATAGAGACATCCTCTTGTCTACTTCTGCCTTTGCATGTAGACGCTCCTCTGCCAACTTCCTTTCCAACTCAATTTCCATATTTCTTCGCACTCAGCAGCCATTTTTTCACGTTCTTCTTGCAACTTCTTATCCATTTCGGCTTGCATCTCGGCTTACATATGTTGATGCACAATATAAATAGCAAAAGACACGCTAGCCTCTATGTTTGCCTGCTGAATGTTACTCTTTTTAGGAGGATTCTTTTCGTATCCTTTTCCACGAACATAGCATGTTCTCTCACCAAGAACGGAGGATAGAATCTCATCTCTAGTCATGGGATGCTTGATCTCCTCAAATTGTTGTTGAGCGACAACTTTCTGTAGTTGACCCTGCATTTATGCATAATCATTTAAATCAAAACATAATAAAACATATTAAATGAAACTTACAGAAACAGAGAACTTTATAAGTGTTTTTAGATAATTACATGAATTTGTTGGGACTGTGAATCCAACCACACCAATTCGCCTCTATCATCCTTGCGTGTATGTTGGATCTCCCAAACTTTATCTGTTTTGTCTAATTCTTCTGTAATAGGATTTCTCTGCAATATAGTTTCGAAAAAAAAATATACAAGAAAATAAAGTAAATTCCTATAACAAAATATATTGTACCACAAGTAGAGGACTAAATATATTTTTACCGTAGATTCCTCTACTTCTGCAAAAGACCTTGTACCACAAGAATGCTTAGTTATTTGTTTTTTTCTATTTCTTTTGTTCCTCTCACTTACAACCTGTAAGTAAACAGATAAAAAATCACCATTCAAAGAGGCAATCTTCAGGTATTAAGTTAATACCTTAAATTCCGGACTTCCAAAATATTGTATAAGGTATTTCCAGTCCTCAAGCTCAACATCTTCAGGTCGATGAGACAATCTTTCTTCATTAGTATTGTACTTAGAGTACAACATGCTGAGTCGAGCTTTCCATGCTCTAAAAAGCCTCTGCATAGTGCTAATTAAAAAGGCCTGAAACCTATGCTCTGGAAACCCGTTGCAAACATCAAATTTATCCTGATAATAAATGTAAGATTTTATTCAATTTCCTAACCACATAACTAAACCTTGAAACTTAAAGTTAATAAAATATTGAAAGCAGTTTATTACCTTGACCTTTAACCAGATTACTTCTCCGTGTTTCAGAACTATTTTCTGCCAATTTCCATCTTGGAATGAGATAGTGCTCCTCATGATCAAACCACAATAATTAACAATATCTCTAGCCCAAGAACCTACTACTCGATCGATATCATCTGGAATCATAATTTTGATTTTTCCACCATACTTAGTTTACTTCTAAACTTTTAGATTTGTATTTTCCTCTTCCTCTTCTTTTATTGCTGGAAGAAACTGCAAGTAAAAGGACATTATTGTTCATTACTATCTCAACTCAATTAATAATAACAATTTTCACAAAACAAAAAAAACAGAAACTAACTTGCACAATTTTCAGCCTCCGGAGAGCAATGCACGACTTCTGCAACATTTCGTGATGATTGTGTTTCTAAAGAAGGTAGTTGAAGAGAGTTAGTAGATACTCGTCTGGTCTTTAAAGGTCCTTGACTCGGGTTACTTGGTTGTCTTATCTCTACAGATGCATCAGATACTCGTCTGGTCTATAAAGGTCCTTGACTCGGGTTATTTGGTTGTCTTATCTCTATAGATGCATCAGATACTCATCGGGTTTGCATGTGTGGCTGAGACATCAGCCCAACATTGCCAGGTCCTTGAAAACTTTCACGACCACGACTCGTCCCACCTCTACCACCTTTTCCTCATCCAATTCCTTTCATTTCCTGCAACAAAACATATTTATGTATTCAATACTGAGAAGTACAGAACAGTTGGAGTATTCAATACTGAATTAGAAGCTTGCTGCTCCTAGTAACGAACAGTTTCTAATGAATTAGAAGCTTGCTGCTCAAGCACTGTTCCATTCAAGGAAAGGTGCTAAATAATTGTAAAGATTGGGTTCGTGCTAAAAACAGTAAAATGTCATTGCATAGAAACTAATGATGACATATATTAACAGGATCCACACCAATGCAATGTCCTAACTTCAAAATCTTAACCATTGGCAGAATAAGAGATTATGATCCTCTACGACTGACAACTACAACATATTCAGAAGATTTTAACTCTAGACACACAAGATTGGGGAATTGGTTACCATCAGGAACCTTAAAGATACACCTCGAGAGCTTCAAATGTGTCAACGTTGAACAAGTAAATAAGTTACAAGGCAATTTAAACTTTCCACCGTTGGACTTCAGCACATGTAGAGTGAGTTTCTAGATACCCTGCTTTGAGACAAAGATAATGCATTGGTCCAAATCTGATTGTGATAGTTCGTTTGTCTTCGAGATAAGATGAAATCCCAGAATAGGTCCAGTATGTTGCATGAGAAAATATAGACTGAAAATCACATAGTCCCCCCAAAAATGGAACACTACACAAAAGCTTTGTATAATGCATGTCAACATGTCATCCATTTGTCCACATAAATAAAGCTACCACAACAAGAACGAAGACAAAAAATGTAACGAAAAAGTGGACTCCCAGCAGAAGCTAGCTGCTGCAGAATAGTGCTAATTTCCTAGTGTGACTTTTTCTCACGGAAATGTATTTCAGAAGTTGAAGATGCTAACTGTGAGTGTTGTGGCATGTCTGAAGAATGCACACCTAACTATATAAGAGAGTTAGGGAGAAATTTTTAGGGAAATTGATTTGTGGTTTGTGTTCTGAAGTAGTGAAGGAAGAGATGGAGAAGAATTGAGGCAAAAGATTAGAAGAAGCTTTAAATGAGCATATGAATGCATGTTCTAAGTTTAATAGATTTGGTAGGTATTTTATTGCTGCAAATCTGACTTCTCTTTTGTATTATTTCTAATTTATAGCTTTTATTTTCGGTTAATATCATATCAAAGATTATTCTAAAAATGTACATATCTCACAGTTGCATGCTTGAGAAAAACGAAGGAGCCTCCTTAGTTTAGAGTTCAAGATTATGAAGATGATATGAGAGGTAACTAATGTTTATCAAAACTCAATAACAATTGCTTCTTTCTTGATATTCCAGAACAGAATAAAAATTCCAGAAAATGTAACATCTAGAACAGAATAAAAATTCTAGAAAATTCCAAATTTCAGAACAAAAACCAAAACTAAAATCAGGCCAACAATAGAATAAAAGCAAAAACAAAAACCAAAACCAAAACCAAATCAAAATCCACATCAAAACCAGAACATGAACCAAATAAATCAGAACTTTTGTCCACCAGAAAATGAAAGCGGTATTACCTCTGGATGAACGGCTCCTGGAGACTTTTGAAAAGAAAAATCAAACGTCAACATAACAAAGCAACGATTCCTCGTGGTTTTTCAGATCAAATTCTCATTTGGTGACATTACACAACAATGGCCATTGAAATCAAGAGACCAAACTGTTAGGAATTGAGAAGTAAAAGAACCATTGATGTTTACAGTAGAAGCAACCACACATATCTCATAAATTTGTAATCCAGAAAGGACAAAGATAGATCAAATAAATATCTTGCTTTCTTTGACAAAGCTGTTCAATAGAAACCTGCATTCCACTTAAAATAATACAAGCAAACACTGAAATGAACTCAATCCAACATGTGACAGACAAGTATAGTTATACACAACACAAGTATAGGTAAACAGTGGCAGCTAAATGCTTGTACACCACTCCAACCAAGCTATCAATGAGATTTTTAATAATCTTTCGTTCATTGATAGTTCCAAACAAATACATGGGGTAGTATAAAGTTATGGACAAAAATAAAGAGAATTTTCAAAACAAGATGTAACATCTATATCATAAGTCTTTTGCTTCGTAGTCTTCAAGAGTATGTAACAGTGTCCTCCCCATCATCATCATCAGTGCCCTCCCCATCATCATCATCAAATAACTCTTCTTTGCTATCTTCACTCTCTGATATTTCTATATGATTGTCATTAGTGAAATTGTCACGACCCCAAATCCAACCCGACCGTGATGGCGCCTATCGTGGAACTAGGCTAGCCGACTACCGCATTTTTCGCAATTTCTTTTGGAAATCCCATTCAAATTTCAAGCATTTCATAAAAATACAGAAAATTACTTAATCTAATAGGCTAATATTATACAATATTTCTAAACCCCAAAATCCGGAGCAAACATGTCATGAGCATCTAGAGAAATAAGCCAAAATAAACTATTATAATACAAAAACTCCGAATCAAAGCTAAATACAATAGGAAGGGAAAACAGAGATGCTGCGAACGCTGAACAACTACCTCTATATCCCACGACCCGGCTCCGCTGCGAAATAAAGGCTAATGCTCGATATCTGCTCGTGAATCTGCACACAGAGGTGCAAGGAGTAATGTGAGTACGCCAACTCAGTAGTAATGAAAATAAATCAAGTGTAAGTAGCAAGGAAACACATAAATCAATGCCATCAAGTCACAATATACACAACCTTAATTTCCATTAGTGTAACATAGATATACGAAATCATCTTCATAAAAAGTTCTTTAAAGAATGCACATTTTTAAACAACTTTAAAACGAGGATTTGGTATGCAAATGAATGTAGAAAAATCAAAGTAGCCCCTTGGGAAAAACATGTTTCATAATCAGCCCCTCGGGCATGCCTCAAAATCCCTCATCACCTCACAATCACTCAGTACCTCACAGTCACTCAAGCCTCCCAATCACTCGTCACTCGGCACTCGGTGCGCTCACTGGGGGTGTGTACAGACTCCTGAGGGCCTCCTTCAGCCCAAGCGCTAATATCACTCAGCACCTCACCATCACTCTTGGCCCTCTTCCACACTCGGTGGAACCACTCAAAAGGCCCCTCGGGCGAATTAGTAAAACAGGGTACTCGACCCGAAAACATCATTTTCATGCTCATGTAGTGTAAATCAGGGTGAGTTTCAATAAAAACAGTACGCACCATGATGCTGAGTAAAATCATCAACAATAGTGAGGAAAACAGTAGTAAAGAGCTCTCAAAGGGTCTAAACAGATCGGCACGAGCCCCCAAACACGGCTTATAGCCCAAATATTTCACAAATCTTTAGAACATAATTTAACATAAGGTTTTGAGTAAATATGAAACTCATTAGTTTTCGCGGAAAGGACCTAGTCCAATCCAAAAGTCAGTACACACCACATACTCGTCATCCGACATGTGCGCCATTCCAAAATCAGTGAGAAAATATGCAGTCCGGGCTTCCATACCCTCAGGAAAAGATTTATAGCCATTACTTACCTCTACCGGGCCACAACACTGGTCCGCTATGATTTTGCCCCTCAAATTGGCTCCTGATTGCTCCGAATCTAGCCAAAACCAGTTACCATTATCAATATATATCAAAGGAACTCAACCCAATCGAAATTTATCAAATTATACAAGAACCTCGAAATTCGGCCAAACCCGAGCCCCGGGACCACGTCTAGGAATTTAATAATTCTTACATCGTTAGAAACCTTGTCCTCCCACGATTCTATACATACCAAGAACACTAAAATCGGACCACAATTGCCCACTCAAATCCTTAAAAGAAAAATAAATTTTCCATGCACCCTTCTTCCCCAACTTTAGTTCAATTCCAGAAATTTTATGGTTTAATCACTTAGGAATTAACATAAAAACGACTTATGAAGTTGAAAACCTTACCTCCAAGTGATTCCCTTGATTTCCCTTCAAATCCATCTCAAATAGCTCTCAACTCGCATGCAACAATGGAGGAAAAATATAAGCCAATTCGCACCTCAGGCCTTTTAAACATTCTGCCCAGCTAAAATATTTTCTTCATCGGAACGCGTCACTAGGACCGCGTTCACATAGACCAAATTGGTTCCCTCTTCTCTTAACCCTACGTGAACGCATCAACAGCATCGCGAACGCGATGCTTTACCCGACTTTCCCACCGCGAACGCGTACCTATCCACGCGAACGCATCGACCAATACCCCTGGGGTCCCCAACCCCCACTCTTCTTCGCGAACGCGTGCCCTTGAAGGCGAACGCGATGGCTACTTCACTCAGACCTTCGCATTCGCATCCTCTTCTTCGCGAACGCGATGAATAAAATCTCAGCTCCCCCAAACTACTCTTCGCGAACGCAGCATCCCACCCGCGAACGCGATGAACAAATCCTCTGCAACAAAAACCAGAAAAATCTGCCAAGTTCCAAAACCAAAAATTGATCCGTTAACCATCCGAAATAAATCCCGAGCCCCTCGGGGCCCCAACCAAACATACAAACACATCCCATAGCATTATTCCAACTTAGTCGAGCCTTCGAAACACCAAAAACAACACGAAAACACCAAATTTACATCAAATTCAAGCCTAAGAACTTTGAAACTTCCAAATTTCGCCAACTACCCCGAAATCAACCAAAAGACCTCCGATTGACCTGAAATTTTGCAGACATATACAAAATAATATTACAAACCTGCTCCAACTTTCGGGATTCCATTCCGACCCCGATAGCCGAAAATCGCCAAAAACTAACTTTCGCCAATTCAAGCCTAATTCTACACCGGACATCACAAAAATATTCTGAACACAGTCCTAAGTCCCAAATCACCTAACGAAGCTATCCAAACCATAAAATCCGCATTCCGAGATCGTTCACCAATAAGTCAACTCTGTCTTTCTCAACTATTAGGCTACTCTAAAAGGCTAAATGCCTAAATTCTCACCATAACCACTCCAGACCCTAACCAACTAATCCAACACATCAAAAACAGGATAGAGATATATAACAAATGCAGAAATAGGGGAAACAGGGTGAATCTCACAGAACGACCGGTCGGGTCGTTATAGAAATCATCTTCCTCATTATGCACATTGTTTTGAGCTCGCGTACTTGCATGATCGTAGTTAATACTTTGTGGCTCAAAATTATCCATATGTAGAGACACCTCAACAATATTTTCTTGGTCATTGGTACACGAAGTATTAAATTCAGCTTCCTCTTGTTGATAAACTTCTTCATTAAGTAATTCTTCATCTTCAATTTCTACACAATTATCATCATTATCAGGTATTTTGAAAAGGTCATGAGGATTTGTCTTCATAACAACAAGCCAATCATTATCGACCATGTCATCCAAGTAAAAGACTTGTTCTGACTGATATGCCAACACAAATGGCTCATTTGTATTCAAGGCACACCGAGTATTCACACTTGTGAAGCCATATTTGTCAATCTTATATCCTCTTCCTAAGCGAGGCACATCCCACCAATAACACTTGAATAAGTAAAATTTTATGTTTCCCACATAAGATAACTCATAAATGTCCTTTAATACACCATAATACTCCTTATTAGAGTCCGAATCATCTCCTCTCACAAGAACACCACTATTCTGTGTTTTTCTTCTCAATGCAAGCTCTTTTGTATGGAATCTAAATCCATTCACCATAAATGTTGAATATCGATGTACTAATGTTGTAGGACCGACGACTAAGCTTATGAGCTCATCGTTTGCGCGTCTTTGTGCAGATAATACAAATATCTACAAAGACGAACACCACGGTTATGACCAATAACATGATGGGATGAATAAACTAATATCAATATTATCATTTGAGTAGACACCTACACGTGTGCGAAACCAATCAAGAAACCCATTTTTATGATCTCTCATTGAACTTTGGCTTTCAATCTCTCTCTTGTATATTCCCTACATTTAGATAAGATAAATCGAATTCAAATTATCTCAATGTGAAACTATCTTCGAGTTAGTAAGAGACTTACTCCATGAAATGTGAAACCTCTTCCCAATTTTGAAACAAATACATACATACTTGTTTAAACTCATCATGAGATAGCCTGATGCCTTCTGAGGCACCTTTTGTTTGCCAACTTTTATTAAAGATAGACATCTCATCATTTAAGACAGATCCATCGTCATTCCTTGTTGGTTTATTGAACTTTGTTGAGATATTCTTCAAGTATCGTGAGAAAAATGTGGGGATTTCCTCTGCCAAATAACCTTCTGCAATTGAACCTTCTGGACGATTTTTGTTGCGAACATATAACTTAAGTGACCGCAGATACCTATATAAAATGATTATAAATATAATGTGTGTCATTCTAAAACTATAGCATCGGAATTATTAAACAATAAATTACCTCTCAATAGGATACATATTGAGCTGGCCCACCAAGCTTCGCCTCACTTGGCAAGTGAATTGGCAAATGAACCATGACATCAAAGAAAGACGGAGGGAAAACAAGTTGAAGTTTGGTCAAAATAACAGGAAGTTCTGCCTCTAGGATATCAAGATCTTCAATCGTCAAGAACTTAGAGTATATATTCTTGAAAAACTTTCCTAAGGCTATAATTGGATCACACACTTGCTTGGGTAGAAAACCACGTATAGCTACTGGAAAAATGCCTTGCAACAATACATGATGATCGTGACATTTCAATCCATGTATATTTTTCTCCTGTACGTTGACACACCTTGAAATATTTGAGGAAAATGCATCAGGAACTGTCAAATTAGCTAAGAAACTGCACACCTTCAGCTTCTCTTCCGCGGACAATGCATAGCATGCTGCCGGTAACAAAATATTATTCCCATCCTCAATAGGATGCAACTTTTGTCTGATTCCAAGATCCATCAAGTCATATCTGCTTGTCAGTGTGTCTTTTGTTTTGCCAACCATATTCATGACAATTTATATAACATTATCGGACCCATTTCTTTCGATGTGCATCACATCAAGGTTATGTCGTAAAATAAGACTCTTCCAATAAAGCAATTGAAAAAAGATACTTTTCTTCTTCCAATTGTAAGCATTATTATGAACATCACGCTTTCTCTTTTTTCCTTTACCAAAAGACACATTACCCAAATCTTGTAATTGTGCAAGTGCTTCATCAACTGTTAAAGGGTTAGGTGAAACTCCCATCTCAACTTTCCCATCAAATAACGTCCTACTTCTCCGCCATGGATGGTCCATGGGAAGGAATCAACGATGACCCATATAACACAACTTACTACATAAGGAAGTCGATTGTTTATCTTTATGGCAACAAGGGCATGCAAGATTGACTTTCGTTGACCATCCTGAAAGATTTCCATATGCAGGAAAGTCATTGATCGTCCACATGATAGCCACACGCATTAGAAATTTAGATTTTGAGTGTGCATCATAAGTCTCAAACCCCGTCCCGTGATTCTTTCAACTCTTCAGTCATTGGTTGTAAAATACACATCGATATCATTGCCTGGACACTTGGGGCCTGGGATAAGAAGTGTCATCATAAAATATGGATTTTTCATGCAATCCCATGGTGGCAAGTTATATGTAGCTAGTACGACTGGCCAAATGCTATGATTAGAACTCATGTTCTCATAAGGTTGGAACCCGTCACTCGCCAAACCTAATCGAACATTCCTTAACTCACTTGAAAAGGTGGGATGTTGTGCATCAAAGAATTTACATGCTATTGAGTCAGACGGATGTCGCAAGACACCATAATCAAATACCTCCTTGTGCCACCTCATCTTTTTAGTTGTTTCTCTTGCCATGTATAATCTTTGAAGTCTTGGTTTGATTGGAAAATGCCGCAAGATTTTATGAGCTACTTTCTTGCCTCCGTGTTCTTTGGACTTCCATCTAGACTTACCACACTTAGGACATGCTTGTGCATCGACATAATCACGCCAATATAAAATGCAATCATTCCGACATGCATCTATTTTGGTGTACCCCAAGCCGAGGTCACAAAGAACTTACTTTGCTTCATAGAAAGAATTTGTCACAAATGACCCCTCGGGAAGAACTTCTTTAAAGAAGCTCAATAATGCATCTATCGGTTTGTTTCTCCAATGGTTAAGACACTTCAAGTGAAGTAGTTTAACAACAAAAGACAACTTCGAGACTTTTTTACAACCAGGATAAAGTTCTGTTTCAGCATCTTCTAGCAATTTGTAGAACTTTGTTGCATGTACATTTGGCTCTTCATTGTTCTCTGAATTATTATTATTATCCTCTACATTTGTATATCCACAAGCATCGTGAATCATTTCAGTAATATTATCCTCTTCAATGCTATCATCTTCCGCTTCATCCCTAACTGCAGTATTAGAAGTTTCAACTCTAACTAACACTTCTCCATGCAAGTCCCACACTTTATAAGAATCATATAAACCTTTCCTCAATAAATATCCTCTTACATCAACCCTTATCTTGAACACGATATTCATACACCCTTTACAAGGACATTGAATCATAGTGTTCACCGTTAGTTGACTGAATGCGCAATTAAGAAAGTTGTCTACTCCATATCTATACCTTTGGTCGACTTTATTCCTAATATTCAACCAACTTTTATCCATCATATTTATTATAAAAAATAAATAAATTAGTTTACTAATTAAAAGTGGAAGGATTATAATAATCAAAATATATATAATAATTAACATATACCAGAGAAAGATGAACAAATCAAATCACTTACAAATAAAATGAGAATTATTGTAGCAATTTGGGGGCCTTACCATTGGTTATGCCTTAAATGTCACAGGTACTTTTCCTTATTTTAGGGTTACTAATTCAATCTATGTGATTTCATGTGCTACAAAAGTATTGCTTCTTTCTATATTTTTTGGTTACCATTTTACTTGGAATGTTTGTTTCCTTGTGCTTTTTCTTATCAAATCATTTATTTTAGGACAATTACTTACCATTGAAACCAATATAAGATGTTACTTACTTTCATTTTTGAAAAAATAGTTCATACAAATCAGACAAACAACTGAACCGGTAAAGCAAAAGTAGCAGACATTCAAAACTTTAATCTTAGTCTTATTTAGATTTATTTTGAAGTATATTATTTTGTGTTAGATTATCTATGTAAGCAAAGAGCTGAATTCCAGTGACTCAAGTACCGGAATTCGCACATGATTTTTCTTATGCTATTTATCTATGCAAATAAACCTCAACATACAGAAAGTTAGCAACTTTAAGCTCTTAGTGCCATTTAAGCTTGGCTTGAACAAAAAAGAACAGATAATAATGAAATGGCATTCCGTTGGAAAAAAAAAACATAAGAACAGAGACAGAATGAATTACCAAACATAAAATTATAATAACAACATTAAGGGATGTTATTGTAATCGAAGGGAAATTTAGGTCCGATGATTTGTCAAATAACTCACCACAAACTCCTCCTGTTTCACTTTTGACTATTACAGTATCAACATTTGGTAAAGAACACAGGGAACTGGTGTAATCCTCGTACCCTGCTTCTAAAAGAAATAAATATATGAGATGAAATATCAGCACTTTTGGTAACTCAACTTAGACTTTATCATCTCAAATTTTTCCTTAAAAAACCATCAACTTCAAATTGTTTACGTTCTAACTAATAAAAAACATAATTATTTATGTAATCTTTGATCCCTCATCTTCAGCCAATTAGTGATTGTGAATTGTAATTTTTTTTTGCAAATTAGCAATTAGAATGTATTGTCCTTTTTTATCTTGAGCAGCTTCGCTCGTAATGGAATAACATAACCATTTTTATCAAACTCTCCAAACTACTCAACTGGTCTTTCAAGAAGAAACTATCACTCACCCGTTGAGAGTTCGGTCAAGACTTAGAATCCGCAAATAACAACACTTAGATGACACAATCTATACGAATTCCTATAAATATTCAAATGGGTTAAAGAAATTTGAGATGAAATATGAGAATACAAATGTTAAAACATTAAGATAATAATTATTGCTAGCTGCATGTTAAAATTTTTGCCTTCGAGAACCTTTATAAAGAACCCAAATGTAGAATTTCCCTTCATCTTGTTGTATTTGGAAAATCCAAAGAAAACCCAACAAACTTTCGTAAAATCAAAAATAAAAATGAAAGTATTAGGGATTTGAACGCATACATGATTTGAGCTTTTGGGTCAGTAATGGAGCAGTAAACATAGTTCTTCCTTTAATTGGGAGTTGAGAAATGGAGCAGCAGGGGATTTTATGATTTTAGGGATTTTGAGATTTACATTTTCAGATTTTAGGGATTTTGACCAGAGAGGGATAGGAATATGAGAAAAAAATTTCAGCCGCCGGCGATATTGAGCGGAGGGAGATCGGAATTTTCAGCTTGGCGGTGACATATTTAGAGCAGAGAGGAAACGAGACAATTTTGAGCAGATTGGATATAGAGAGTGTATGAGGGATTTTTGTTTAATTAGGCTCAGATCTTTTGGTTGCCTCTAATTTTTTATTTATTTTTAAAATAATAACTACGTATAGAGGGGTCTACCCTACCGCTCCAAAATACAATAAGAAGCGACATTTTTAAAGTCTCCACAAAATCTGTGGAGCCAAAATTTTATTCTCGCGGGAATAAAATATTTCAGCCTTTAGTTGAAAATATCAGAGGCGACCAAATAAAGTCGCTACTAAATATTATCATTTTGTAGCAACATTTAAAGTTTCCGCTAAAACTCAATTTTTTTTTTTTGCAATTAAATGGGTCGCCACAATATGTCGCCACAATAAGTCCAGTTTCTTGTAGTGGCTCCACCTCTCCCACTTCTTGTTGTCACAACCATTTCATGCCCATTATTGTTCCCACACTTTGGGTTCATCACCATATCACTAGGTAGTGCTCCCTTAAGGCGAGTACTTAAGGCTTGAGAAATTTAGCCAAGTTGAACATCCAAGTTGCGGATAGAAGCGTTGTGGGAGGATAATCGGGCATCGGAGTCGGGGGTTTTCTCCATCATTTGCTTAAACATATTTTCAATCCGTCCCATTTCACTATTGGAAGAACTAGGACTTTGCGACAGATATGGAGGCAGGTTGTTGGGTTGTTGATACATCGAGGACCTTTGAAAACCCGACCCCCGATTTTCTTGATTGCTATTGCTCCAACCCCCTTGATCATTTTTGCCTCCCCAATTCCTTTGATTGTTTCCACCCCAATTACCTTGATTATTTCCCCCCAATTGCCTTGATTACCCCAATTGCTTTGATTATTGTTGTACCCCCAATTGCCTTGGTTGTTGTTGTTTCCACCACTCCAATTTCCTTGGTGGCCTTGGTTATTCCAATTTACTTGGTTTCCTTGTGATGTCCATTGTTGTTAATTTGGAGCATTGCTTCTTTGACCTTGATAATTGTTGACACATTGAACCTCTTTATCTTGCTCATCATATGAATCATCTTGATGATACCCACTATTACTTTGCTCATATTGTTCCGGATGGTTTTGTACTCAGTGACCTCTTCCATAACATGTTCACCTCTTCCATAACATTCACTTGTTTCGTCTCTTGAACTTGTTGAAGCTGAGCCTTGGTCAATTGGTTAATGGTGGTTTTCAACTCTGCAATAGCTTGCCCATGATCATGTAGCTCCTTGTGTAGGTGAATAACATTTGGGTCACCTTGAGGAACATTGGCTCTACCTTGACAAGTCGAAGAGGTATCCACCATCTCATCCAAGATTTCACGAGCTTCAGAATAAGGTGTGTTCATGAAGTTACCCTTGGCGAGTTGATTTACGACACACTGATTCGTTGTGTTGATCCCCATGTAGAAAGTCTATTGAATCATGGCCTCATCATTGTTCGGACATTCTTTGACCATGGTATGATATCTTTCCAAATCTCGTGCAATGACTCATTGGGCTCTTGCTTGAAAGCTAGAATTCCATACCTTAGTGTATCCATGTACCCCGAGAGAAGAATTAGTCAATGAAATTCTCGGCCAACTCATCCCAAGTGTTGATATAATGATTAGCTAATCTCTCTATTCAGTCCAAATCCTTCTCTTGTAGAGAAAAGGGAAATAGCCTTAACCGTAGTGCATCCTCGGAGACATTTGTTTGCTTGCTCCCCCAACAAGTATCAACGAAACCCTTGAGATACTTGTAGGCATTTTGGTGTGGAGATCCGGTGAAGAAACCCCGCTGCTCAAGCAGTGTAAGCATCACATTAATTATTTGGAAGTTGCCCGCCCTCATTCGGGGTGGGACTATTGCACTTACATAGCCCTCGTTCGGCAACATCCGGTGTGTTGCTCGGTGGAGGTGGGGGAGGGTTTGGGATATTATCATGAGGCAGTCGGCCTCGCATGTTTACTTGAGGTTCGAGATGAACCTCATCCACTTGATCATCATCTACCTCCTCCCCCTATGGTATATTTTCGAGGGGCTCGTTGTTAAGAGCCATTTCGTACCTAAAATCAATTCACAAACAAAATTAGTGACACAGAAGGAAAGAAAGACAAAACACACAAATATCTAGATATATAGCTAAATCTGTTTAACTCCCTAGAAATGGCGCCAAATATTGATCTCGGCCAAATCCACACCACAATTAAGTAGTGAGGCGGTCAATGCAATAATAACCCCAACAAAGGTCGGGATTGAATCCACATGGAATAAGAATATGGGATTAGGTCTATATCTAGGTTAATTGCAAGTTTTGGCTCAAATTACACTTCCACAAAAGTGATTGGTGTTCTAATTCTATTTTACTCTATTGTTTGCAAGTATAAAACTAAGGAATATATTTTTGGTTTTGAGTTTTTCAAATGATTAAAGGGACTAGGGTCATTACTTCTACCTAGGTGGTTATCTAATGGGTTGTAAACTCCAGGGCAAATTTGATTAGTTGGGGTTGTAATATAATAATGACACCCGGGTACTCACTCTATATCTCTCGGTAATTTGAGTGATTTTTTTCAATTTGGCTTCCTCAAGTCCAAATGGGTATTTGCACAAAACAAGTGATATTAGCTCAAGACGGGTATTACTATCTCTAGGTTTGACCCTTTAATTAGGGCTATCAATTTCTTGAGTTCACCCCAATTCCTTGTTAGCCAAGTTTTTCTAGACTTAGTCCCTCTTTCTCAAGTAGAGACTAAGTCATTTAGGCATGAATCAATGTTTGCAACCATTAATTCTTGATTTCTAGAAAGAACTAGGCTAATATCACTAACTCAATCACAAACAAGCCCTAAATTAAATACCCATCAAATACCTACACTACGGTTGGGTCACAACCCTAGCTAAGGAGTTAGCTACTCATGAAAATTACATAAATTAAAGAAGAAATAGAGATAGAATCCCTAATATTTAATTATGGGATGAAATTCTAGTGTTTAGAGATAAATTTAGTAAAAAATTGCCAAAAGCGGTAAGGGAAAACGAAACAGGTGCTCCTCTAAAAAATAACTTGACCTAAAAATGACAAAATGTTCTATTTATACTAAGCTGAAAATATCTGACAAAATGACCCCTGCGGAGGTTGTGCGGCCGCATAATTCTGAGTAAGACCGCACACTTTCTTCTGCGGCCGCATAATTATGGTGCGGTCCGCATTCCTTGAACTTCAGCTATGACTTTGCCTGGACTTCTGCGGACCGCACAATTCTGAGTGCGGCCACGCTCTTGATCATGTGGCTGCATAAAAGTGACGCGGTCCGCATTCCTTGAGTTTGGACTTGAACCCAGCTCTCTAATTCTTCACTCATTCAGACCGCACAATTGTGGGTGCGACCGCAATTGACATCCTGTGGCCGCACAATTTTGGTCTGGTCCCCATTCCTTCAGCTTACCAAAATATCAACTCTCTGAATCTCGTCTACTTCGATATGCATAATAGTGAGTGCGGCCGAACATAGACTTCTGCAGCCGCAAAATATTTGTGCGGTCCGCATATCATTACTTGCTCAAACTTCAGCCTATGAACATCTCTTATGTGGCTGCACTAGAATTATGCGGTCCACACAGTTGACCTTTTTGATCTATTTTGGTTCTTGTTCACTTTTGACTCCTTTATGAGCTGGTTTTGATTCCTTTGGCTCATATTGCAACATTCCTGTAAGCAAACACATTTCATTAGTTTCAGGAATACCTTTAAGCATTTTTCACCTAAAACACAAGTAAAAGAGAGAAAATAACTGTTCAAAATGCCTACTTATCATTCACTTGGACTCTGTTCCTCAGAACCAAGTATGAAACCTTTCAAGTATTTGTGGCTTTTCTGAAGAAGATTCAAGTAAAAATGGGATCAAAAGTGTCTTGCACTAGATCAAATTATGGGACAAAATTTGATTATGCAAAGATTCGATGAATTTTATACTGAAAATGGCATTAACCACAACTTCTCAGCCCCAAGAACGCCACAACAAAATGGATTTGTGGAAAGGAAGAACATGACTCTTGAAGGTATGACACGAACAATGTTGATTGATAGTGGGATTGCAAAGAATCTATCAATACAGCTTGCTACTTGGTGAACAGGTGCATGATCAGGTCCATTTTGAACAAAACACCTTATGAGTTGCTGAATGGAAGGAAGCCCAAGTCGACTCATTTGAGGACATTTGGATATGAATGTTGTGTTCTCAATAATGGAAAGGACCAACTTGGTAAATTTGATGCCAAGAGTGATGAAGGAATCTTCCTAGGTTGCTCATGTCAGAGTAAATCTTACAAGGTATAAAACAAATGAACCCAGTGTGATGAGGAGAGTGTATATGTGATGTTTGATGAGTCTCATCCCTACTGTGAAAAAGATAAGAACGATGATCAAGATGGAGAACCTTTATTGGTTCTAGGTGAAGTCATTGACATGGAAAATGGGAAGGCTGATTTGATGAGCCATTTCAAGGAGTTCAGTGAAGACAACACAACCACTCCCTCATCTGTTGGAGAGGAACCTGGTTCTACAATCACAACAACTGAAGCTGAAAGTAAAGTGGTTGATGCAGTTCAAGGTACTCCACTTGGTGTAGACAGAAGCATCCAAGAAACTCAGTCAGGCATACCCAACTCCTCTACTAATGAGATTCAAGTGCCAAACTAGAAGCACAAGAGTTCACATCCTCTTGACAACATAATCAACCCTCTGGATTTAGGAGTTCATACCAGATCAAGAGCTAGAAATTCACTTGCCTTTTCAGCATTTCTCTCCAAAATAGAACCCAAAAATATCAAGGAAGCCTTCAAAAAAAGATGCAGACTTGATCACAACCATGCAAGAGGAGCTGCATCAATTCGAGAGAAACAAAGTATGACACCTGGTTCCCAGACCTGCAGACAGTACCATCATAGGGACCAAGTGGGTATTCAGGAACAAACTTGATGAGTTTGGGAATACAACAAGAAACAAGGCAAGGCTTGTAGTTCAAGACTACAATCAAGAATAAGGAATTGATTATGATGAGACATTTTCTCCAGTTTCTCGTATGGAGGCTATCAGAATTGTCATTGATTTTTCATCTCATTTGGAATTCACACTGTTCCAAATGGATGTCAAAAGTGCATTTCTTAATGGCTTCCTCAAGGAAGAAGTTTATGTCAAACAACCACCAAGATTTGAATGCCATGAGCATCCTGAATATGTGTTCAAGTTGGACAAGGAATAATATGGGTTGAAGCAGGTTCCTCGGGCGTGGTTGAAAGGTTGTCAAAGTTTCTTTTGTAAAATGGCTTTGCAAGAGGAAAAATTGACAACACCCTTTTTTCTGAAGAAACGAGGGAGGAACCTGCTCATTGTTCAGGTATATGCTAGTGTCATCATTTTTAGGGCAACATATGATTCTCTGTGTGAAGAGTTTGCAAAACTCATGGGAAGTGAGTTTGAGATGAGCATGATGGGGAGTTGAATTTCTTCTTGGGACTTCAAGTGAAACAGTCCACAAAGGGAACATTTATAAGCCAGCAGAAGTACATCAAGGAGCTTCTGAAAAGATTTTACATGGAAGCATCAAAAGTGATCGACACTCCCATTGCCACTGCTACACGACTAGATATGGATGAACCTGCTTCTCCTATAAATTAAAACATGTATAGAGGCATCATTGGATCACTATTGTATCTCACTGCAAGCAGACCGGATATTGTATTCAGTGTAGGCTTGTGTGCAAGGTTCCAGTCAAAACCAAAAAAATCTCATCTAAAGGCTGCTAAAAGAATTGTGAGATATCTTAAAGGGACACAAGACCTGGTTCTCTACTACCCTTCAGGTGAGAACTTTAATCTTATTGGGTATGCTGATGTTGATTATGCAGGTTATCTGGTTGGCAGGAAAAGCATGTCTGGAATGGCATACTTTCTGGGTTCCTGCCTTATCTCATGTGGTACAAGGAAGCAAAATTCAGTGGCACTCTCAATAGCTGAAGAAGAATATGTTGCGGCTGCTTCTTGTTATGCTCAACTACTGTGGATCAAAAAATAGCCAGAAGACTTTAGAGTATACACTGATTATGTACCTTTGTTGTGTGACAATAAAAGTGCACTCAACATGGCCAAAAATCCAGTCCAACACAAGAGGACCAATCACATTGATGTACGCCATCACTTTCTCAGAGACAACGTTGAAAAAGGGCTTATTTGTATGAAGTTTTGCAGCACTGAAAATCAAATTACAGACATAGTTACCAAAGCCCTGAGCAGAGAGCATTTTGAGAGAAACCGCCTGGCACTAGGGTTGATAAAGCCTAACTAAGGACTTGGTTCCCAAATTATGGCTATGAAAGTCACATACAGGTAAAACTAGCTAAAGTGTTTTCTGGCCAAGTCTAACTCACCTCTATACCATTACAGGTAGACATGCATGATGATTACAGAAGCAGCTGAGGCAGTCCATAAGCGGTAAAAATGGGTTAAGCTCACTTGAAAGACTTGTCAGAGAACCTGGTTCTCATGACACAGGTTAGTAGTCTCTTGTTCTCTCATACTCAATTTAAAATGAACAAAAACACTACCACATCATCAGCTTTTTAGTTTCTTTATGTCACGACTTTCATTCAATTTGATTCACCTGCCTCTGAATGACCCATCTCCCCAAGTACTTGCCGCCGTTTCAGAACCAATCCCTCTCTTTCTCATAAATACTTCCATAATCATCATAACCCTTCACTTCAAAAATTCAAACTTCCTCTTGTCTTCTCTCTTCCCAACTCTCAAAAGCTTTTTCCATCAAGCCCTCACCATGTCTGAAAATCAAACAACCCCTAATACACTTGATGGTAAACCTACTGAGTCCTCAACTGTCAAAACTCCGTCAGTCGTTTCCTCTCCCACCACCGTCTCTAGTCCTAACCCTAGACCAGAGTCTCATCCACACTTCACTCCTCTTTATACCTATTCAGATTCTGGTCCTCATCCAAGTTGTGAAGAGTCAAACAATCCTGAGAATGTCAGCTTTCCTTCAACTTTGCTGGAAAAGCAAAGTGAACAGGGTAATTAGGAAGGTTTGGCTGTAGAGGAAAATAAGGGAAAGTCGTCTTCTACAATGGAAGTCCCTTCGAATGTCACCCCAACGATCAGTCCAAAAATAGCTTAGGCAACTGTAATAGGTTGCGATTCCACGTGTATCTCTGCCTCCTCTGTTACTATTTCCATGGAACCTCAAGAGAGGGATGCTATAGAGAATATGCTATCCATTGCTGCTGAGGGGGTAGTTGTTGAGGAAGATTCAGGGAAGCCTGAGTCTCAAGGGAGAGATTCTTATCCCACAAAAGGGGAAGGAGCACTTGTGCCTTTTGAACATACGGCACAGGAAGATACTACTAGGGTCCCACATGATGAACCTGATCCCTCTTCTGCGGATCCATGTCAGGAATCATCACCCAAGGTCAATGTTGACCCTACTCCTTCTCCTCACTTCTACACTGAGCCTATGAATATGGTAGTACCTGATATGAAGTCTAGTGATGAAGAGGACTTAGATGATGTGGTGCTCAGTAGATTTATCAGGTAAGGAAGCTAATGGCAACTCCAAAGTCACCTCCCAAGCGACCCACTACCCGGTTGCAGAAAGGAGGTTATAGAGTCTGCTCTCAAGAAAATCCAGAAGAGTCGAATGAAGAAGATATTAGTCAAGGATGGACAAGTTGCAGTAGATAAGGATGTTCCTGTAATTGAAGTCAGTGCGTAAGCTGAAGAGAAACCCAGTTCCTTAACTCGCAGGCACTTAAGGCAGAAGAACACACTCTCTCTCAATCTAACAAGCACACTTCTACAAGTGCTGAGAGTCCTTCTAAGAGTGTTGATGCTACCCTAGTGAAAGGTTCGTGAAGAGTTCTGGTGAAAAAGCAAGTAGTGACAAGTTGGAGGATGAAGAAGTGGAAGTCTCTGATGAGCATGTGCATGTGAAGCCTTCTGAAAAGGATCAGTCCAGTTGCAGGTCAGTGAAAAGAAAGTTAGTTGATGATGAGGAACTCAGTTCCTCCAAAAAGACAAAAGTTGGTGAAAGTTCTGGAAAAGAAAAAGCTGAGATACTAAAAGGTGTTGAGGGGCCGTACATTTTCCCTTGAGATTTTGGAGATGGCTGGTATGCGACAGTTGGTCGAATTATGTGAGTTTCAGCAGTGGGCATATTTGCTTAATGTTGATGTGCCAAAATTGTATGAGGAAGAGGTCTGGAGTTTTTACGCAGACCTCTTCACTGTTGAAACTGATCACATTTGTGCCCTTGTGAATGGTGTGGACATTGTAATCGATTCTGCTGTGTTGGGACAAATTATTAAGGTTCTTGTTGGGGGATTGTCATCCGTTCATGGTGCCTGGAGTTCAAATTTCCCAATGCAATTGTCAAAGAAAGAGCAGTGCAGTAGGGGGAACGAGTGCACAAAAAGGCACTTCTTCCAGTTTACCAGTTGATTTTTGATATGGTCAACAATGGCTTGCTTCCCCGTGCTGAGAGGAGGTCTATCACTTCAAAGGCCGACTTAGTTCTTATAGAAGTCTTGGATAATTTCACAACTATCAATATGCCCGGTATCATGATTGAACATATGCAGAAGATGGCAGCGTTTAAAGACGGCAACCATGGCCTTCCTCATGGATTCCTCCTTAAAACGGTATTCATGTTCTTTAAGGTGCCTTTAGGACATGCAAAAGTAGGGACCAAGAAGCAGACCTTCTCTAAGACTACAATGGAAGAGTGTGAATGCATCGATAAGGTTGGAGGAGTCGACAGTACTTCAACTATTTCCCAGCTCATTAATGCCCAGAATAGTGCTACCGAGGAGATAAGGAAGTTGAAGGCTAGGACAATAGGCACTAGGTTCTACCAGTTCTTCAAACTTAGAGGTTGCCCGACTGATCAAAGAAAACGCTAATCTCAGGTAATATATATATATATTTGAATTCAGTAGTGATATGAAGCTTGTTTACTTCAATCAATAGATTGAAACTATAATACCAAAGCAGATACTTTATTTTCATCTTTTCTGATGTTATATTGTCATTGTTTTTTCCATTTTTTTTACTTTGAATAACTATTCAAAAAAATTAATTAGCAAGATATTAATAAGCACACAAACACAAAGTTAAAGAATTGGAGAACTCAATCCTCTATTCTCGTGATATAATAGAAAATATGAGAATAATCATAAGAGGGACAAATCAGATACATGATTTAGTTTATAGCCACCGTGTGGGAATTACAGAGAAACAAATAATAATATTGATAGGTTATAAGTACCTTCGTCCTATATTTTGATGATCTAACAAATTTATTGTAAAGAATCAGAAAAGGAATCTGATGCTCTTTTTTTACACACTCTCAGGCGCATGAAAACAACCCGACTCAAGCTGGAGAGAGTTGTCACAACTTCAGACAGAATTTCAGAAGCTAAAGAATCAACACAGGGAACAGATGATCTTGGGTTCCCCTGGTGACTGTACGAAGTCAACTCTCCACAGCTGGAAAGTGACTGACTGCACTGCACACGCAAACAGTACAACACAGTGCAACAGTCATTTCCATTAAGAAGGATTTTGTACTATTAAGTGCTTACATCGTTCAAGTGATGTCATCAATGTTATATTAACATTAATACCATAACAAAACATCACTTGAACACTAGATAATTTACTCAAGCAGATCGATTATCAAGAACAACAATTCTCCGGTGCATCAAGAACAAAGTACACCGCTGCTACACACCAGTTCCCACATCAAATCTTTTGTATGTACTTAGTTGAGTTGTAACTTTGTAATAGTTCTTCATTGTAATTCTTATTTAGCTTGTCTAGAAGCATTGATTAGATAACCCTTGTAAACCATAAACTTCAGTGTTTGTGTCGTGGCTAGAGTTAGTCATGTGTTGAAGTCTTTGTAATAGGTGTATTACAAAGTGGCTTGTAATAGGTGTGTTACAAGTTAGTGAGGGACTAAGTAGTTAATTCGTAGGTTACATAGTTTGTAATCTAAAAGTTGCTCATAGTGAAGTTGAAAACCTACAAGTGTAAGTTGTGATTTTTAATCCATTGAGCCGGGAATTTTTCACGTAAACATTCTCAGTGTTATTTACGTTCTGTTGTGTATGTCTAATTTGTGAAACTAATAGAGGACCTGATCTCTTTATAATTTGATGGATCCTCATGTTCTATCAAATATATTATTAGTTGTAGGCAAGGAATCAAATTTTACGTTGCTTCTTTAAGTATTCAAAGTAACTTATATTCTGCTACATGAATAAATTTCTTTATAACTCAATTTTTGGACGGTGTAATATTGTCTTAACTAATTGCCATGATTTAAATAATGTGATTTTTCGGTTTATACAATGATGATACAACAGTGGGCAATAGGTTATACTACTGGCAATATCTCTTCTTCTGAGCTGCAATGAGGTCCAAGGAAGAACAAAATTATCCTTCCTTGAAGAACTTAGAATTAGAGAAGCAACAACAAACAACAACAATAACTCAAACAACAACAATAACTCAGTAAAATCTCACAAGTGAGATCTGGGGAGGGTAGAATGTACGCAGACCTTATCCCTACCCCAGAGGGATAGAGAGGTTGTTTTCGAGAGACCCTCGGCTCGAGAAGAAGAAAAATAAACAATAGACAATAGATCGGTGACAACAATAGAAGATAAAAATAGTAACAACATCGTAAGAAATAGAAAGATAGATGTAAAAGCAATAATTATAAACAACAATACTACCATAGAAAATAGTGAGGAAACTACACAAGCCACTAACAACCCACAGCTAAACATCAACAGGCCAGACCCGCCCTCAGAACAACCTTAACCTACAACCCTAATGCTTGACCTCTACCTTTTCCTATCCAAAGCCATGTCCTCGGAGATCTGAAGTCGCAACATGTTTTTCCTGATCACCTCACCCCAATACATCTTAGGTAGTCCTCTACCTCTCCTCGTACCTGCCAATGCTGACGTCTCACACCTCCTAACCGGGGTATCTATGCTTCTCCTCCGCACGTGCCCGAATCATCTAAGCCTCGCTTCCCGCATCTTGTCGTCCATGGGAGCCACGCCCACCTTCTCCCGAATATCTACATTCCTAATCTTATCCAGCCTAGTGTGCCCGCACATCCATCTCAACATCCTCATTTCTGCCACTTTCATCTTCTGGGTATGGGAATTCTTGGCTGCCCAACACTCAGCCCCATACAACATGGCCGGTCTAACCACCGCTCTATAGAACTTGCCTTTGAGTTTCGGTGGCACTTTCTTGTCACACAGGACTCCAGATGCTAACCTCTATTTTATCCACCCCACTCCTATGCGGTGCGTGACATCCTCGTCTATCTCCCCATCCCCCTGAATAATTGATCCAAGGTACTTGAAAGTCTCTCTCTTAGGGATGACTTGAGAGTCAAGCCTCACATCCATGTCCGTTTCCCTGACTCATCGCTGAACTTACACTTCAGATATTCTGTCTTAGTCCTACTCAACTTGAAACTTTTCGCCTCAAGGGTTTGTCTCCAAATCTCCAACATCTCATTAACACTGCGTCGCTGCTCATCAATCAGTACAAGATATTTCTTTTTGTTGGTATGCGCTGTAAATAAAGAAATTCTCTGTTACAATTATTTGTTATCTTGTTCAATAGTAATAGAATGATTAATGTTCTCTTTAATAATATTCAACTCCTTAGCAATCAATTGCGTTTAGAATATAAATGTGACTTAGAAATCAGGTCACCTTCCTAAGCAAAATTTATAAATGACATAATAAATTTACTATTGGATCTACAGACGAAATATAGTGATATATACGACTGTGTGAATTTCTACCAACAACCTGCATTTGACCCTCCATTGTTACAGAATCATACATTTCACCCTCAGGTTTGTCTCTACATCATTCTCTTGAGTCCAAATTGAAACTAATTATATTATAATATTATATTGATAGTATTGTTTTTTTGAGGTTTTCATGTACACAGATGAAACCAAAATTGCCTATAATGAAAGAGTATTCTGACGAATCAATAACTGGTTGGCCTTTGGGAAGATCAGAAGGAGTGGGTTGTCCAAAAGGAACAGTTCCCATAAGAAGAACTACTAAAGATGACCTTTATCAGACAAAAACTTATGCCACCCGCAGAGGATGTCTCTTTCAGCACTTCGTTTTCCTATGTAAGATTATGAATTTAACTATATTAAACTTATTGACGATAGCTATTATTCCTTCTTATAACAATATTTATCTCATGATAAAATTCTTACTGTATGCATGCAGGGAAACAACTTGAGTAATAAAGTAACTTTTCCTTCCAAAGGGTACAAGGTAAGTATCCAGGAATCAATATTGCGTCGTGTTTCTTTGAATTTACTGTTTGTGTGTTATTTCTTCATAGGACAAGATAATTAATACAATAGCTTAAATAATATTCATTCTTCTCAAATACACCAAGTTTACTAGATGCATCATGGGGACAATGAGAGAAAAAAGAGAGAGAAAAAAGCAAAACTTAACAAAATGTTGGGCAATTTAGTACACAAATGTCCTGGATTTGTTATTGTAAACACAATTCAGTAATTCATGAGTTATTTGATACTCTGTTAATGTATAATACTAACATATTTTTCCTTTTTTTTTTCTCTTTCTTGAATATTAAAGGACTTGTCAAACACAATTTAGTTTTTGGCCAAAACAGATCTTTTTGAGGAATTGAATGACTTTGCATCAACCGTTCAATGGGGTGGAGTAGTATATAGTCCACCTGGGGTACTTGAACCTCCTATGAGCTCAAGCTTTTTTCCAATAGGAGAAACACGTTACGATGCATATTGTAGGAATATTGGGACAATAGATAACAATGGCCAAGAAACAGAAGCTGGCAACTTAATACCTTACATGACCAATCCTGATCTATACAAGGTTGTCGATGTTCCTAACGTGGGATCGTGTTTTATGGGGGCGCTGGTGAAAGTACAGAGGTCTAACCTAAATAAGTCTTGCCAAATACTACTGAATTGATAAGGGATTAACATGCTTTATAATTTAATTTACTATTGATATTATAATGCATAAATTTATCTCAATATATCTTTTAATACTATAAAGAAGCGGTGCAATATTTCTTCTGTTACCTTTGATACTTGATCATAATTTTTGTTGCGCGAGTTCTTCGTATTTTCTTCTTTATTTTATTCTTTTCTTCGCTCACAGCTTTTGCAGGATAGTTCTCTTGTTTTTTTTACCTTCTTCTTAACGTAGAAAACCTTTTTATTTTGTTAATGTATTATTATATTAATGGAAAATAAATTCAAGCGTTTACGATACAAGTCAATATTGACACTTAACATGAAAAAGGGAAGTTATAGAGAGGAAAAGCTTAACAATCTAAAGAACAAAATAATTTTTCTTTATGAAAAGTGAATGATATATATATAGCAAAAAGTAGGAGTACGTATGATTTTAACCTTAAAAAATTAAAGAACAATAGATTGACAAAATCTCATACATATGGGGTAAAGGATTTTTCAAAAACAAGCATTTTATTATTTCAGCCAAAAAACTTTAGTGATATGTTCCTATTGAAAGTGAAAAGTGTAACTTTATATCGGGAAAACCTTAGATTAAAATAGAATCAGCCAAAACCAATATGTATTCGTTGTTATAGTTAAAGAAAAAGTGGTGCAGGGTGTCACGACCCAACTCCCACCGGAGCTGCGACGGCGCCTATCACTACTAGCAAGCAAGACAACAGTCACATATTAATGCGAAAACCGAATAACATGGTTTAATAACTCAAATAGCGAAGAATGTCATGAAATATCTAATGAAAACAACTAAAATACTATTGCAACCATCCCAAGGATCTGGTGTCAACGAGTACATGAGCACTGTTGTGGATTGTTTGGAAGTTTCCCTGGAATGTTGCCAATACCATAGGCAGTAAGTTGATATTGATTTGTCCTCTCCTTTGTGAGAAAACCATCAATCCTACCGGAGCCAAAGAGAGGTTATGGGTCGGAGACTTTCCGGGGTATACTGATCACACAGAAACTCTCCTAAGTACCATTCATAGCTCTCACGACGTCCGAATCTGTCGAACAATTGGTCAAGGCTTACCTATCCATCTTCAATATTCCTCAAATCCCGACGGTTTGCCAAGCCCAAAGCATCAAGAAACCTGTAGTTGGGTATAATGACTGGTAGTATCGGCTTCCTCCTAGTAAATGGTAGCTCCGTGAAGCTGGTAACCTCTTCCAGCGTTGGCAACAAATCATAGTTAGCGAACTTGAAAACCACTTTGATCGGATCCCAAAATTCTATCAGCAAACGGGTAAGAATCCTGTCGGCCCGGATGTTAAGGCAGTCAATGCTCCTAGGTGTATTCTGATTTCGTCTCCATGCTCTCAGTGAATATTCTTCCACCATTACTTTAGCTTGTCCAATGCTCCCATGACCATATTGATTTCGGGGATGTTCTAGTTGATTTCCATTTCTGAAGAGGGTAGAAAAGTGTTTGATAAGTGTTTGCTCTAGATCTTTAGTGTCTCATCATGATTGGTTTGTCGTTTCACAAAAGTCACGCGTTTGACATTAGGGTGGATTTCCCAATTGTATGTCGATGTCAAGGATCGATTCACTTAAGGCTTATGCAGGATGACCTATGTTTGCTAGATAGAGTGTTTTCTATTTTTGAGTAGCACTAAAAACTGCAAAAAATTATGTCAGTTGACCTGACAAAGTCATTCTCTGAAATTAAGGAATTTTAAAAGAAGGTTCGGAGGGGTGTAAAAGAAAACCCTCGCGTTCCATTGTGTGTGATAGTGTACGGCCAAGACTCGATAAGAAAGAGTGTGATGATACGGTAACGGATAGTGGGATATCTTTGATAACATTAAAGTAAGCAGATAAGTACATAATGAACAAGTAAGTATGTAAGCATATATTTGCAAGTTAAGCACGGTTAAAGTAGTATGTAAACAAATATTCCTAAATTCTAGGTCTAGTACAAATCTGCTAAGGCCAGAATCTAAGTATTTCCCAGCAGAGTCGCCATGTTGTTACATATTATTTTGTACGAGTCAAAACAAGATTCGACTAGTGGTTTCCCTGTTGATGATAAAAGAGAGTCGCCACCTAATATTTAAAGGTATACTGGTGTACCTATTTAATTATTAAGATTATTATTCTGTTAGTCTGCTAATCAGTGAGATTTTATATAAGGGTTCTTGTTTTTCTAAGGGGAAGGTGTTAGATACCCATAGAATCTACTTAAGGTAGTTCCATAGTATTTAAACTAGGTTCGGGAATTTAGATGTTTATATCTACTTCGCTAATGCTTAAAAGTGTGGCTTACCTTACAATGTTTTAAAATTTTATCAATTTTGAAAGAGGAGTGATGTCTAGTCTTTGAAAAGGTGTAAGTTTTATTTTTAAAAAGTCTTTTGAAAAATGTCTACTAAAGGGTGTTTAGAAAAAGAGTAGGTTTATGATACTTACTTTACTAATAAAATGAGGTTAAGTTTTGAAAAATATTTGACTTTGAAAGAAAGTGGCTAGTTGTATAAAGTAAGAACCATTTGAGAAAACGGGGTAAAAATTGGACGGGGCACCCTATTTGGTCGCCCCCATTTAACTTATACCCATTTTTTAAATTTTTTTTAACTTATACTCACTTTTTAAATAATTTCAGCCTCCTTTCTCCTCCTCCTTCTCCTCCTTCGTTTTCTTCTTCTTCTTCTTCTTCTTCATCTTCTTCTTCTTCTGCTGCTGCTGCTGCTGTTAGTGCTGCTATGGAACTTCAATTCATGGGATGATTGCCATAAATATGTTTATCAGAGCTGAAGTTCGCCAGTTACAAAACAAAAACTTCAGCTCTAGAGCTGAAGTTCGCCGGTTACAAAAACAAAAAGTTCAGCTCTAGAGCTGAAGTTCGTCAGTTACAAAACAAAGACTTCAGCTCTTCAGTTACAAAAACGAAAACTTCAGCAATTACAAACAAAAGCTTTGCGTTAAGACGTGCACAAGTTAAACAAAAACTTCAGCAAATAGATAACAAAACTTCAGCTACTTCAGCTCTAGAGCTGTAGTTCGCTAGTTACAAAAATAAAAACTTCAGCTCTAGAGCTGAAGTTCGCTAGTTACATAACAAAAACTTCAGCTCTTGCCAGTTACAAAACCAAAAACTTCAGCTCTAGAGCTGAAGTTCACCAGTTACAAAAATAAAAACTTCAGCAATTACAAACAAAAGCTTTGCGTTAAGACGCGCACAAGTTAAATAAAAACTTCAGCAAATAGAGAACAAAACTTCAGCTACTATGCTTAAGTTCATTAATTACAAACAAAAACTTCAACATACTTGGTTCAGCACACTTGCTACTTCAGGCCCCTCTATTAGAATGCTGAAGTTTTGCGTGATTGTCTTTGCTACTTCAGCCCCGTATGCTGAAGTTATGCGAAAAAGCGGGTACACTTGCAATTTTTTTTGCAAAACAGGTACAAGTTAAAACGTGACACAAAAAGCAGGTATAGATGGAAATGCCCCGAAAACGGGGTTTCGATATACCTTAAAAATCCCATATTCAAATTCAAACCTTTTGAAAGATCCTTAATTGCAGCAGTGTATTTTGATTTGTAGAAATAACCTACTTTTGAAATCAGTTTTCTGAGTTATTCCGCTTTCCTCTTGTTTTAGAAAGAGAGATGGTTGATAGATCTGTCGTAGTTTTAAATCTTCATCGACATTGTTAGTAAAAAATAATAACGGAAGTTAAATAATAGAATTGATTAACGATTAGGATTAATTAATGCTAAGTTGCAGTACCACTCTTCTTGTTTACCTACGTTCTTTAGGCTTGCCTAGGTAGTAAATATGATTCAACGAAATAAAAGTAAAACAATCAATTCAATATTGTCAGTGTTGATACATATAAACAACAATAGACTAAAAGCAATAAAAAAAGAGAAATGGACTCATTGTTTGGGCCTGAGAGGAATTAGGCCCAGTAGACAATGAGCGAACAACGACAGCGTTAGGTGACTCCAAGTTCAGGCTTATATTTGGGCCTGAGTTCTTTGAGAACTCGGCAAGTCCAACTCAGACACGTGCGTAAAAAAGAGAAAAGAATGTTATTAGATACATGGCCCAATTCAACATTTAAACATATAATGCAGGCCCAAAAGAAAAATGTAACAATCATTAATAGTGAGGAATGCAAATTATGGTGAAGTCACATAGAGTAAAGAAATTTAGAATGAAGCCTTGGTTTCTATTTAACACTAAACTTAAAAATATTAGCAAATGTCAATAGATTAAGGGCTTAAGTTAAGATTTCATTCATGACCAAGATACCCTTTGAATTCCTAGCACTTCAAAGTTCACAAGGGTCTCAGCAACCCCAAGGAGTGCTTGTGTCAGGGAGTGCATCTCAATCAAGAACAAAATTCTATTCAATCAAGAACAAAATTCTACTTCTAAATACCCTCAATCATTCAAACTTACTCTTCCCTACATATTTAAGTGCTAGTGAGGAACTCAATATAAATTTCAATACAATAGTAATGATAACCCACAAAGAGATGTACATTTTTTATGTATAACTATGGCTATCCAATGAGACGGGTCGACCCTGCCCATCCGGGTCCTGTCCCGATCTCGTCCCGTCCCGGCCCACTTAGTTATTAACCGTATGCGCCCATACTGAACGGTATACAAGATGGGACGGGCTGCCCATTTTGTCCTGGTTATCCCGTCCCATCTCGTCCTCTCATGATTGTCCTGCGTGAATTTAATTTTTTTTTTTTAAATAGAGTCGTTGGGCAACGACCTTGTTTGCAAATTTAGCCGTTCCCAACAGCTATAAATAGCCATATTTGGCGCCCACCCCCCAAAAATACCCCTACCCCTCCTCCAAAATTTTAGTTTAACCCCTATGTTTATTAAATTATACTTTGCCGCTATTTTAACTATAAATACCCCCATCCTTCTTCATTATTTCCCAAAAAAAATCGATTATTCTCTCTCAAATCTCTTACATTCTATCTTTATTTTTCTCTCAACCTTCTCACAATCAACTACGTACGTTTCAAGTATTTGGGCAAATATTTGGAGCAACTTTCAAGCTTCAAATTAATTCGTCAAGTATTTGGAGAAATGTTTTGGGAAATTTCTTCAAGTTTCAATATTTAATCACGGTGCACTCGTTCCATCTCCTAAATTTGATATTTAATTTTTGCGTATCATTGTAGTGCTTAATTTTTGTGTTTACTTTACGTTCTATTTTCGTAATTCATTTGTGTGTTTAATTTTTGTGTTAAGTTTTCTAATTTAATTTCGTATTTAAATTATGGCTCCTAAAAGTGTATTTGGCATATTTAGAAAGGGTAGTAAAGGTGATAGTAATAGTAATCTTAATTCTAGTCCTAATCCTAATCCTAATCCTTTTTCTAGAATTAGAAAGCATATCGATGAAATGACTCATATTGATGAAACTTTATTTTCCCAACCCCCCCCCCCCCCCCCCCCACACACACACACATCATGTTATAATATTAATTTCGGAGAACAGCTAGATCATGAAACTTTACAAAGACAATTTGGCAATGATATTTTATTGAGCACGAAGAAAATGATATTTTTACTTAGTTTCTTTATAATTTATTGAGTTTTAAATTTATTAAATAAGTAAAACAATTAGTCGTTGCAAACATTAAAAATATAGTCATTGTCAAATAACTAGCCGTTGTCAAATTTAATACTTAAATAATTATTTTATTTTAAAAAAGGCCCACCTAGGGCCCCCGAATTGTCCGTCCCGTCCCGTTTGTTAGTGGGATGGGATGGGCGTCCCGTTAGCCCATCCCGCCACCGTCCCGGTTAAATATAGTCCTGTCCCGTCCCGTTTATTTGGTATCATCCCGTCTCGTTGGACATTCTTATGTATAACTGCTCAGAATACTACAGATAACACCAAGAGAGCATAATTCATACTCACTCATGTAATACATTGTCATATGCTTTAACAGACTTTAGGGTACTAAATGAAGTCAGTTGCAGGCACACATAAGGAGAGAGCACTAGTAGGACATTTTGCAAACCCAGGCAACTTGATCATATGCCTTAAGGATAAGAAGATGCATAGTTCAGAATATCAAGTCATGATCTTATTATCCTTGCATATCAAGAGTTTATTCCTAGATTAAGTCTCAAAACTTTATTTAAATGTACAAGTTGACATCTTCAATTGGAAATTTTAAAGGACGCTAACAGGAGTGCAAGTAAAAAAGTCATGGCATGATTGTGCCTTCTTAAAAGCTCTTAACTTCATGCTCATACTACTCTCTCTAAAAGTTAGAGCGTATCACTATATTTAAGTGAGCAGGCAATAGTAGAAAGTTCATTTTAGGTTCATAGGTCAGACCTAGTTCATTTCAGAGATAATGAAAAAAGCATACATGATCATGAGAGGCAGGCGGTGTTATTTAAGCACAAGATAAGTACAGAATATTCAAGAGAGAGAGAGAGAGAGCATACATAGGATATTCCAATAGGATTACAACATCACAAATACGGTTGAGTCAAAACAATAGTGTTACTATGTAGAAGTTTCAGGAAAAGACAGTGAAAAGCATTGTATCAAAGGTCTGTTATACATGTTAAGTTCTTTAGTCCTTGTCATGACTCTAACACAACAAATGAAACTCAACACCATAGATATGCCTTAACCAAATTCCCTGACTTAAGCTAAATGGGTAATAGTCATTAACACACACACAAAAGGGGTCAGTGCAAAGATACAACAGGTTTTAGAACATGTTTATATAAAGATATCCCAGACATGATTACACGGTCATAATGTTCAGTAGAAGACTAATCTTCCAAAAAATCAATAGAGTCACAGAAGCACGTTTGAAAGAAGAGATTGATCTAAATGTCACGGGCTGATGTATCTAAACTAAAGTGGCAGTCTTGTCTTTTGTTATTGAAGGGTTCATATCCATTTGGGATAGTTTATCAAGTGAATCATACCAATAATCCTAATGCTGATTAATATATCATACATAAGAACCACCGTAGAAATCAGAGGGTCTAATAATTTAGGCAACCATATGAGATCATTTGAGAGTCTCTTTGTTAATCTCAGGAACTTAACAATGTATAAGTTATTCATAGACATGTTCATTAAGATTAACAGGATAACTGATTAGTACATGATTATGATTTCAGGTTATTAAAGAAACTTACACTCTAAAGTTTAGCAATCAATCATGAGTTAATAACAAAAACACATATAGGTAGTTGACTATAACATATCAAAGACAGATTTAATTAACAAGAAACTACTGAACAAACATGATTTCAATTAAATGTTTAAAAGAGAAGAAAGATAGAGGTTGATTGACCTTCTTTTGGGCAGCAAACTAAACGAGAATCTTTCTCATCCGTTAAGAATCAAAGACTCAAACTCCGACCAATGTAGAACTCACAATCGGAAAGAAATCAAAGGTTAGTTAGAAACCCTACTTGATTTACAACTCATGACTAAAAATTTATATTTCTCTATTTTGTTAGGCGATTTTTGTATGTATCTTGTGTTAGTTCTGTTAGGTGAGAGAATTGAAAGCCCTATTTTATAGTGTGTTCAATGCCTTGGGGTTTCGTATATTCAAACTCAGTAGTAGAGAGTGACGATTACCAAGTGATGTAAAAAAATTGAGTGAAATAATCTGAGAGACAGAAGGGAATCGATGGTAGTTTTTACCTGAGTGGATAACAATTTACCGTTGAAGGCAAATCCATTAGACAAAGCCCAGAAACCTAGAGGTCACTGTGTTTGAACTCTGTGTACATAATATTCATGATGAAGTTCCGAAGAGGCTCCTCATGTGCTTTGATTTGAAAGAACAAAGAAGGTCTCAAATGATTTGAGATTTCATTATTTGGTCTGTGATTTCAATATTGAGGCTTATGAAATTAATCGGTGAAAACAGAAAGAAAACGACAAGATTTGTAGTACATGGACAAGATGGATAGCCATGCATGCCATGGATTTAAAAGACCATAGGTAATTTGAAGTTCCATTTTTGGGTTAGGGTTTCCAAATTTGGATATTTTGAATCTCAATGTTAAAAAAGGAAAGAAGACAGCATGATTCGCGGTTTTATGTGACAATGTGAGTTGTGCATCGATAACTTGTGATTCCATGGTTGAGGTGAGATATGTGATTTTGGCATGCTGGTGATGGGCCAGTCTGGAGGACTTGAGGTCGGGTTTTGACGGTAGCCTGAACATAGAGATTTTGATTGTGTGAGTACATGCTTTTGGGACTTATATGTTCGTTGGTGTCCCTATTAGTCGAATTTGTGATTGGATGACCATGTGGTGAGTATGATGTGACTGCGAGATGTGTTCAAATTGTTCGAATGAGATGGGAAGAGTTTAATTAAGATGTAGCAAAGAGTATTGGGTGTTTGATTTATGTCTTGATTTGGCTTATGGCCTCGAGTTATGGGTGTGTTGAACAACCTCTCATGTTGTTTAGTTGTGGGGTGAAGCAGATTTTCATGTCGTGTTATGATTTCAGACTCAGGGAGATTAAGTGATTGCTTAGTAGTTGTGGCTGTGAAAGGGTATAAGAGATGTTAGTTTGAGGCTAAGCAGGTAGGTTATCTCCTGCGAGGTGTCCTGAGGTTGTGTGATCCCTATGATGTTTTTATAGAGAGTTCTCTTTTACCAGTGAATATTATTTGTTGCAATGAGTTTGGATCACTTGTGGAAGTTTTCTTGACTATTCTAAGGGTGAATGCGAGATTTACAAATAATTTGAAGTATATATAGTTTGCGTTACAGGAGCTCAGGAAGGATTTAGTTGAATCTCACTGCGGTATTATGGCAGTAATAGATTAGGGAAATTGTGAGTTATTGTGTGTTTTGACCTATGGCTTTGAGCCAAGTGGGGAAGTCTGCTATCGACGAGTTGATTGAACGATTATGTGTTGTATTGGTTTCGGTTTAAGGTACACTGGTGAACCAGTTATGACTATGAGGGTTGAGATTGAGGATAACTCGAGTAAGGGAATATCAGGGTACGGGTCGTATTACACTGCATGGGTATATGGGAATCCTAGAATGATTGAGTGGTTAGTCGTGAAGGATGTAGTATGCATGGAGTAGGAATTTGCTCGGTTTCTTATTTGGGTTACTCAATTTGGTGTGTGGCACGGGTCGTTCGGCCGTTTGGTCGGTTTAATTGATATTGAGAAGAGTGGATGACTCTCGAGAATGGTTCTAATGAATTCAAGATTTATATGTAGCGATTGGAATTTTCAAGAATTGTATATGGCTAGAAACTGAGAGTTACATTGGACGGTGTCGAGACTTGTGGAATTTTTACATCATTGCGGATTAAGCATTTCAGTATCAATAAGGTGAAGGAAATAATTTTTGGTTCACATAAGGTCTCCTTAGAGTGGATGTCACGGTTATGGTGCTTTGGGGAGCTTAATAGGGAAGTCATCGGCTTATGGGCCTCAAGGCGTTGTGGTTTTATACTAGGGTCTCTTGTGTGGTGAATTTTTGGTTAGGGATCGTGCTGTTCTAGCAAGGAAAAGTATCAATTTTAAGGCAATTTGGAAAGGACTTAGAGAAATAGGACAACTTGGTAGTAGGTTTGATCAGCACAATAACGGGTATGATCGGTTCTTTAGGTACTTATGACATGGCTAGTCTCTACAGGTGTTTCGTGATAATTCTCTTTGATTTTGGCGACCTACGTGGCTGGGTTGATTTAGAGAGATTCGGTTCCGATAGCTTGGTTATGTGCAAATGGGTTTCGAAGAGTTCTCAATGGTTTTTTTACTACGGTTCGAGGATTATATTTCCTACTGGCGCGAGGAGCATGTTGTGTATAGTGAATTTCTCCCAAGTGAAATCAAATGGAAGGTCCTTGGCTAATTGAGTATGTAGTTGCTTGTGGCTCAGAGTGGGCTATGAAGTTTTCGTATTTTTCACATGATGGCATGGTAGATGCGGTGTGTTGTGTGGGAATGAGATTCGATGTGCTAGGTCACAATTCAGTTTTGGAGGGAAGGTCATAAATTCGTAGGCAGCATGGACAATTTAAATGACTAGGTAAATGATATTACTATTTGGTATGGCTTGATGAGAGTATACATTTCAGAAGGGGCAATATGTTTTAATGTATGGATGTTTCACTAGTACTGCGACACTCTCCTAGTTGATTGACTGCTGATATTCGAATTTTGCTATGTAGCACAGAAGAATTTTAGAAGTAATCCTCGTGGGATGATCGTGTATGATATGTGTTAGACATTCTGGAGGTGGAGTTGGGATTAGATATGGTGATTCGTGTGTTCTATGGATTTGGAGACTGGGAGTCCTCAGGAGCAGACTGTTTCATGGTTGTGGCTGTGAAGTCATGGCCGAAGCTAGACAGATGATAGTACGTGTTATGATTAAGTCAATTGTGGGCTTCGAAGATTTATTTATCTATTTGTGGGTGCCCGAAGTTGATTTGGGGGTCCATTGGTAGTCCCAATTAGGATGTGCATTGTACACCAAGTTAGATATGTTGGCTCCATAATGCTATTGTTGAGGGACGTGTCGTTCAGTTGTTGATGAGCTTATTCGTGTTCTGGAATTTTCTGTGAGTTACTCTTTTGTGCTGTGAGGAGTTGTGATTTGTTGGTCTTAGGCACACGTGGTGCGGTTCTATTGTGGTCTTATAGCGGAATTTGAGCGAGATGAGTAATTGGGTATTGCATGAATTAGGGCATATTGGTTATGTTCTTTCGGGTTTTTGTGTGGCATTGTGTCATCTTCTTCTCCGTGGTTATGGTAATGCACTTTGGGTATTGGATGTCGAATTTTACGTGGTTATTGATTTTGAGCAAGGTGGCTCGAGTATATGATATGGACCTAGCATTTGGATGGAGTCACGCATTGCAGTGGAGTTAAGTTGAGGTATGAACCTTTGTGTTAGAGTCGGGTGATGATTCTACGGTGTGTGATGGGCTCTTAGCCTTGCGTAGTGGTTGTACCCGTTGAGCTTGTGGGACAATTTTCTTTATTGAGTCATCTTCGCTATTGAGTACATTTGAATTGTTGCTTATTGGTGCATGGATTGCACGATTCGTGTCTCTGGGTAGCATTGGTGCTGCATATCAGTAGAGTAGTTGGTATTCGATATGATGAAGTCATCGAATCTACGATGAGTGCTATTGGATTTGATTGTGGTATATTTGGAAGGATAATATAGGAAGTCGGCTTAGGAATTGGCTATGGTTCTTGTTGAAGGAGAGGGATCTCCACGACTTGTTGCTTTGATGAATGGTGTCGCGTCCCCTTTTTCTCGTGAAATCGGGTTTCGACCTTGACAACTCCTTTGAGAAGGGAAGAAATTGGTTATTAAGAGAGTCACCACCTAACAGATTAAGGTGCGTTAGGGAATCTATTGCAAATGACTTAGGTTTTACTAGTTGTGTCACCAAAGATCGGGTAGGGGCTCAAATTACCTCGAGGAGGAGGTGTTAGGCACTCCTCGAGGTCCACAACTATGGGTCCCGACCGAACTTAACTTATGTGAATTAGTCTAATAAAGAAGCGAGAGAACTATTTAATAGGTGTGGGGGTCCTAAATTTTTTAGCCTAAAGGATCACCCTGTGAAACATAAATAATACTTCGGTAACTCCCCAAGACAGGGTGTTACTCATATTATTCAGCGGGCACAAACTATCATCTCCTGCTACCCGATTACTATCTTTAAGTTATATTACGTAAAGCGCTCTAATCAATTCTAACTCGTGTCCTATGCATGCACTACCCGTCCCTTACTTATGGCCCTGGAGACATTGGTACCTCTATTTTGGATGGTTCTAGACTCAACTCAGGTTGCTCAAAATTGTAAAACTAAGCGACATACAAAACAGATTGGACTTTCATACAAAAGCAGATGAAGGCTCAATTTATCCTCCACACATAAGGCAGCAAATGCACGCAAACATATTGACATATTGACAATTTAACAGTTAAGGCTATTGTATCCTATAGACATGATTTCTATATGATTCTGGATTTAAAACATGATGACAGTTTATGATAAGTAATTCCTAGGTGATTCTGTAATTGCCTATCGATTTCAGTTAAAAGCATTTCAACCTATAAGCAAGTTATCTATGTGACTTATTCAACAGTGACAACAGAAGTACTCAGAATTATTAGTTACTCCTATAGGCATGTTTTCTAGTGGTATTTAGCAAGACATTATGTGATTCCAGTTAGTATGGCACAAATGACATTTATCCCTATGACATGTATTATACTTTTGAAACTACCATTATAGACATGCATGTTAGATAGGCGAGTGTGATAATTAAATAAAACCTATAGCCATGATTTCTACAGAAACAAATACAAATATGCTGTAAGTTGAGCTTGATTATTGTATTTCCTTTAGGCATGGTATCTAATCATGCGAAGCAAAGTAGACAGGATATCCACATAATTTATTTGGGCCAGAATGAAATCCCTATAAGCAGGTTATCTAACATGCGATGGCAAACATAAACATTTAGACAAGTTTTCAGCACACAATTTCTGGGCGTAAAATAAAACCTTTAGGCATGTTATCTTAATGTAGCAATGACCATTAACAACAGCAAACAACAAAGAAGATTTCTGGCCTTGGCTTCCAGCCGGCCAGGAATCAAAGCAGAATAGAATAATAGTATATAATATAGAGTTTTAGTAATAAGAGTAGTCTCGAGTTCTAAGTCTTGTTCTAAGGGGAAAGAGGGGAGGGGTTTAAATAGCATTAGACTAGAATATAGAAATAAGGTCATAATCAATCAGGAAAAACTAACAATTAATTAAGGAAGTAAAACTCATAACATTATTTAAGGTAAGCCAGAAATAACAGTATATAGAGCGTAAAACATGTAGTCACAAGAATGTAGGGCATCAAACAGGTCTGGGTAATCAAAGACTCCTAGGTTTAGGGTAACAATTTACCCAAGAGTCTTAAAACAGATAGACATAATCAATGAAAGGAAAAAAATGGAATAAAGAATCGGAAACCCTAATTTTTAGGGTAAGTAAATTAGTCAGCAATAATCAAAGGAAAATCATGATAGAATACGCATACACAGATATACGAAAACATTTAAAGAAAAAATGTTAGCAGAAATAAGAACCATAACAAAGTCTGAAAAGATCTGAGCCCTAATTTTTTAGGGTAAGTAATTAGTCAGAAATAATCAAAGAAAATCACAAAAAAATGCACTTATAAAATGTATAAATGATTAAAACCAAATATGGGTATAAATGATTAAAGAATTAAAGAAAATTATTTAAAATGAAATATGGGTGTAAATGATTAAAGTATATGATAAAATCATCATAAAATAATTTGTGATGCAATTAATGAGTATTTATATAATAAAATGTAGGAATACATTGGTTTGAAACTCTTTTAAAATTATATGAAAAAATGATGAAAAATGCTTGTATGTGTCTATAAATTAAGTGATGATGCATATGCACTATTTTAAAAGTATATATGTATATTTAAAAATATGAGGGAAAGATTGGGTATCAACAGCTGCCCCTCTTTACTCGGGAAGGATGAAAGAGTTGTAGGGTAAAGAAATGATGACCGATTTTGACCGAATGGAGTGATTTGAAATATATAGGCCGCACTCTGGATTTTGAGCTGCCTACATATCCCTGGTTTTACAGGAATCAGACCATGTGTAGTTCTGGATCCAACGGTGGAATGAACCGGTGGAGGTGTTTGTAAGAGCGGATGAAATATTCTGGATAGGACCAATCGGATTTGAGAATGGTTATGGGTACTTGAGTAGATATCAGATGAGACTGGGTAACGGATGATGATCGATTTTGTTTGAAATAATTGGAGGATATGAGTATTGAGTGGAAATTGGAGCGAAGATTGCTCCTGTTAGGATAATGGTTACCTTCCGGATCACCTGCAAACTCAAAACACGATACGTGCATATAGATTTTTGTAAATTTAAACATGATACAGATTCCCTTTGGACCATGGAGATTGTCTTTGGACGATGAGGATGACGTCCTTAGACCATGATGTCCCGGGCCATGAATTGTGCGGTAAAGGATATGCATGCCATGAAATGATGTTCTTGGGCTATGAAGATGGTGCCTCCGAACCATGATGCCTATGAATAATGATATGCAAGATTAAGAGATCCTTAGGCCATGGAATGATGTCTTCCTTCTATGAGGATGATGCCTTCAGACTACGATGCCTTTGGAAAAGTTTGGCAACATATCAGCCTATGAGATGTAGAGACATGACGCCGAAGATAAAGCAAGACAAATCTTAGTCTTGTGTAGAATCGGGTGCAGAGCTTAGCCTAGAAAGAAGAGAATAATGCAAGGTTTAGGATAGAGCAACATTTGTGTTTATGCAAAGAGAGACAATGCTTAGTCTCGTGCTGGGAAGGAGAGCTTAGCCTTATGCAAATAAAGAGGCAGGCTTAGCCTCATGTAGGATTTGAGACAGTGCTTAGCCTCATGCAAATGGAAGCCAATTCTTAGCCTTATGCAAATGAAGAGGCATGACTTGGACTCATGCAAGATTTGAGACAGTTCTTAGTCTCATGCAGGGAGGAGGCAATGATTAGCCTTATGAAAATAAAGAGGCAGGGCTTAGCCCCATGCAGGATTTGAGACAGTGCGTATTCTCATGCACGGAGGAGGCAATGCTTAGCCTTATGAAATTAAAGAGCATGACTTAGCCTCATGCAGGATTTGAGAAAATGCTTAGTCTCATGCAAGGAGAAGGCAATGCTTAGCCTTATGCAATTGAGGAGACAGGGCTTAGCCTCATGCAAATAAAGAGGAAGGTCTTAGCCTCATGAAGGATTTGAGATAGTTCTTAGTCTCATGCAAGGAGAACGCAACACTTAGCCTTATGGAAATAAAGAGGCAGGGCTTAGCCTCATGCAGGATTTGAGACAGTGCTTAGTCTCATGCAAGGAGAAGGCAATGCTTAGCCTTATCCAATTGAGGAGACAAATCTTAGCCTGATACAAGATTCGAGTCAGTACTTAGTCTCATGCAGGGGGAAGGCAATGCTTAGCCTTATGCAATTGAGAAGGCATGGTTTAGCCTCATGCAAGATTCGACACAACACTTTGTATCATGCAAGGAGAAGGTAATGCTTAGCCTTATGCAATAAAGAGGCAGGCTTAGCCTCATGCATGGTCTGAGACAGTGCTTAGTCTCATGCAAGGAGAAGGAAATGCTTAGTCTTATGCAATTGAGGAGGCGGGGCTTAGCTTCATGCAAGATTCGAGACAGTGCTTAGTCTCATGCAAATGGACGAGTAGTAAGTAAGGGAGAAGTGTTTCTTAGCTGGAGATATATTTGCGTCTGCTGGATTTGTCATTATGAAGACACTTATGGATATTCTTTGTTCCTGCATCCAAAGAAAAATCATGAGTTTTCGGGGGAGGTTGGTTCGTGCCTTTGTCTTCTTGCTTTGTTCCGCTCCGCCCTAGGGTCCTGTTCAAGTCACCATGGGTAGCATTTGGCTAAAAAAGAAAGTTTTTTCGAAAAATATGCGAGAATAGTTATTCAAAACATAGTAATATGCGGTTTAAAATTGATTAGATGAACCAGTAACTGTGACATTATTGCGACCTTCTTGACATAGAATTTTGATGGTCCTCCTCAAAATTCTGCCCCAGTTATCTAGACAAACTTCTGGCTGTACCAAGTACAGTGTCGTTGACTGAACCTGCTTCAGAATTTTTAGGGTCCTCCCCAAAATTCTACCCCAATTTTTGATTGTGGGGAAAATGGAAATTTTATTGAATTGTGACTGAACCTACATGGCTGCCTACTTCTTTCTTCTTTGATATACCCCATGACTGTAATGCTTTGTTTGTAGCCTGCAATGCACCAGAATTGGCCACCATCCCGCTTTGGGCTCCTTCTTCAATCCTTTTCCCTAGTTTGATGATGTCTGAGAATTTGTGATTTTCGATGACCATTAGCCTTTCATAGTATTGTGGATCCTAAGCTCGAATGAAGAATTTGTTCATCTGCTCTTCTTCCAATGCTGGCCTTACCTTTGCAACTTTTGACCTCCACCGAGTAGCATACTCGCGAAAAGTCTCCGTTGGTTTCTTCTTGAGGTTCTGTATGTAGAAGACGTCGGGTGCATTCTGCGTATTAAACCTGAATCGGTCCATGAAGTCTGATGCCGTGCTTACCCAACTAACCCACTTCTTGGGATTTTGCTGATGTACCAAGATAAGGCGTCTCCAGTGAGACTTCTCATGAATAGCTTCATGCGAATCCTTTCATCTTTCCCAAATCCTACGAGCTTGTCACAGTATGTTCTTAGATGCACCTTCTGGTCACACGTGCCATCAAACATCTCAAACTTAGGAGGTTTGTAACCCTTCAGCAGTTCTATGTCTGGCTGAATACACAGATCTCATAATTATAACCTTTAGTACCTTTACCTCCTTCAACACCTTGGACTCGGCTTGTGAGCTTCTTAAGTTCTTCTTCCATATTCTTGATGAGCAGGTCCTTCTCGGCGGATTCTGGTGTGTATGAGGTTGGTTGAGTAGAGTGAGGTAAGGTTTCTACGTATATGGGGTTGTTTTGGTGGATACCAAGGTTTTGAGTGTAGTGGTGATCATTGGTTGAATTCTGTGGATCGGGAATGGGTTGCGGTGCATTTTGAGGAGTATGGTAGGTAGTGTTTTGCGGGTACTGAGTCGGGAGATGTTGGTGTTGAGGATGAGTTGGTACTGGTGGAGGATTAGGATTTTGGGGAGGTGTTGCATATTTATGAGGTGCGGGAGAATTCTGTGGACGTTGGTTTGGTGTGTTTTGAGGGGGTATTGGGTTCTGGGCATTTTGTTGGTTAATATCCGGGACGTTTAAGGTGAGGGAGAGGTTTGCCAAGTTGCAGACCTGCTCAAGTTCCCCTTGTAGTTCCATTATTTTTTGCTCTAATCGTAGAACCAAATCGTTCTGTGCCGGAGTACTCCAACCATCTGAAGTTTCAACATTTTCCACTTGAGCAACATTGTCTTTCTTGATACCACTCATATAATCCATCTTAGCCTTTCCCTTACTTTTAGGATCACTAGGAGGAGGAGGAGGTGGAAGGCCTATGGATCTGGTATGATATGTTGATGATGCCAGTATGCACGAACCAACATTAGGGGATGGTAATGATCAAAATAAAGAAAAAGAAAAAGAAAAAGGTAAATAAGTCAGTAGGAATTTTGAAGAAATATTTGCAGTATTTAAACATGTATTGCGGAATTATAAATTCGCGTCCTAATTTGGGGACCTTGTTGTGCCCGAGGTAGGCCTAGCGACACGTAGATTTTGGAGAAATTTAATGCCGATAATTTCCTCATTTCCTTAATGTAATAAATAAGTAAAACTTCTAAAATGGCAATAAATAAAGAATTTACTAATGGCATTTGCCTTATTACATTCAAATTCTAAACGACTATAGAAAGCAAGTAAATAATAACACTAATTTACTTGGTCCCGAAAGGACCTTCTCCAAACTTTGATTTCTTGGTCCCATCAATCAGATTTCCCAAGTCGCGCATGTCCAGCAGCAGATACGCCCTTTCTAGGTGCTCTCCTTCATTGCCCTCTGCATTCTGACAGTGTACGACCCTTTTCCTCATCTTCCCTTTCAGTTACATTAGAACCTGCTCTAAATATTCCAACCTTTCCGTTGACTTTGTAGCAATTTCCTTCCACTCATTAATTGATTCCATGTCTACCTTGTTCTGTTCCAAACGTCTGGTCTCAGACTCAAGGATTCTTTTGGCAACCTCTTGTATTTCACATGTGCTTCGGCAGCTTCATTTATGACCTTGTTTCCTCGATCGACCCGTGGCTCGACTATTCCTGCTATGTCATCATCCAACCGTGATAGGTAGAAGTACGTATGACCAGCGTGGTATAGATCTAGCTCAGTTTTATCCTTTTCCACAATAATCTTCAAATGCCACATGTGTTGGGCCTCACATTTGTATAGAATGGCATCATCTTGGAAATCCGCTTTGTAATGACTTATTTTGGAGACGCGCGGTATGACTTGTTTTCTCCCAGCTTGTCTCATGAGCCTGATAGGAACATATGGATATACGCCCCTCAACCCAATCAGCACCAAATGTGGAACATCTCTGGATCTGATGATGAACTCTCTAGTAGGGAGCCACTCGAACATCCAATGGACCTTGTCCTTGGTCATATTGTTGAAAAGTGTACCCAATCTACAGCGTTCTCCGATTGTGCAAACCTATCTGGGATGAAAGTCATTCTTTTTGGATGATGGAAAGCTATGTGGTCATTCCATGGTCTTCGTGAAAATTCGTGACGGTACTGTCCTCTTTTAAGATGCTCCAACAACCATATCTGCAGCAACAAAATGCAACCCTCAAAATGTCTGAAATTGTAATGGTTCAAAAGCTCGGTATATTTCTTCTACGATCATTGGGACAATAGTGTAGGTCTGTCCCACGATCCCTTCCATTAGAGTTTTGGTTACCATATCCAACCCAGTGTGAATCCTATCTCCTTGGATTGGAAACACTATCATACCCAGAAAACATACGATGAATGCAAAAACCCGACGATGAGTCCAGCCCAGGGTAGTGATGGAGAATTCATCATGAAAAATACGGTAGGATGTGCTGTGTCCAAATAATTCACAGAGGAAGTCGAAAGGTATGTAGGACTGCTCCAGCGGAGGGTGCTACAGTCCCTCATGCTGATGTTTCTGATCCTTCCTCAGTCCCAGCTTCCGGTACTGGTATTTCTGATGGTGGTACCTCAGGGGAGTTTTCAGATGTTGACTCAGCTAGTGGCCTCCCAGGTTTAAAGATCACATGCTGCCCCTGCATCCTCTAGGGAGCAAGGGGATTCTTCAGGTTCCAGGTTCAACCAATTTCTGCGGTTAGCCCTTCCAGAGTTCACAGGCACCGACCGAGTTGTGAGGGCTACTGAGATAGAGGGGGTTGAGTTGGCTTCCTATCGTCTGAAGGGAGCGGCATATTCGTGGTTCAAGAAGTAGGAGAGTTCCCATGGAGAGGGGAGCCCTCCGGCGAGGTAGGAGGAGTTTGTGGATGCCTTTATGGATCATTTATTACATGCCGAGATTATGGCAGCCCGTGCTATAGAGTTTGAGGCCCTTAAGCAGGGCAACATGAGTGTGTGGGTGTATCATATGAAGTTCGTGCACTTGTCCAAATATGATGTTCACATGGTGTCTACTATGGAGGCTAGAGTTCGTCGGTTTGTTCAGGGCCTTGGTCCTTTGGTTATTAATGAAGCTGCTACAGCTGCTCTACGTTCAGATATGAACTACAGGAAGATTGTGGGATTTGCCCAGGCTACGGAGGCTCGAAAATTAAACATAAGAATAGAGAGGGAGAGTAGTAGTAGGGCCCGATCAGAGGGCAACCTTGGGATTTCAATTGGAGGAGTGAGATCAACCCTTGGGAGAGGGTCATCAAGGCCATCTCAGTCCTATGCTCAGTACTCAGCCAGTGCGCCGCCACCAGGGCACAGTTATCAGCAGGGAGGTAGCGTTGGACCAGGTTCAGACAGTAGGAGGTTCCATCAGTCGGGTCATTCAGGTGGGAGGTTCCAACAGCAGCGGATGGCCCCATGCCCTAAGTGCGGGAGGTTTCACTGAGCCCTGCTACTTGGACATTCCGGTATGCTATAGGTGCAGAGTAAGAGGCCATGTTCAGCGAGACTGTCGTGCACCCTGTCAGGGCATGGGTAGTGGCATTTCTCAACCTTCCAGCTCTCCAGCCGCTACATCTTCAACACTCCCTCCAGCCCGCGGCCCTCCAGCTCCAGCAGGGCGCGGTGCAGCTAGGGGTACGGGTCAAGGGGGACCCAGTCGGTTCTATGCTTTGAGTGGTCGCCAGAGTGCGGAGGCTTCTCCAGATGTTGCCACAGGTATTCTGACTGTTCAGTCACATGATGTTTATGCTATTATTGATCTTGGGTCTTCTTTGTATACGTTACTACATTTATTGCTTCAAGTTCTGGGATAGAACCTGAATAGCTTCACGATCCGTTCTCTGTGTCGACTCTTATTGGTGATTCTATTACGGCCATGCGAGTCTATAGGAATTTTGTTGTCACGGTGCGTGGTCGGGATACCACGGTCGATCTTATTGAGTTAGTAATGGTAGATTTTGATGTAATTATGGGGATGGATTGGCTCTATTCGTGCTTTGCTAAATTCGACTGCCGAACCAGAATTTTGAGGCTCAAGTTTCCTAATGAATCAGTTATTGAGTTGGAAGGGAATAATGTTGTGCCAAGAGGTAGGCTTATTTCCTACCTTAAGGCCACAAAGATGATCAGAAAAGGGTGCATCTACCATCTGGTCCGGGTTGCGGACACCACTTTAGAGGTGCCTGCTCCTGAATCTGTGCCTGTTGAGTATCTTGAAGTGTTTCCGGATGAGCTTCCTGGATTTCCGCCAGATAGAGAGATTGAATTCGGGATTTATGTATTGCCAGATACGCAACCAATATCTATTCCACCCTATAGGATGGCGCCAACCGAACTGAGAGAGTTGAAAGAACAATTGAAAGATCTATTGGAAAAGGGTTTCATTCAGCCAAGTGTACCGCCTTGGGGCGCACCGATTCTTTTTGTCAGGAAGTTCTTTTTGTCAGGAAGAAGGATGGATCGTTCCGTATGTGTATTGATTATTGGCAGCTCAACAAGGTCACTATCAAAAACAAATACCCATTGCCTTGAATAGATGATTTTCTCGACCAGTTGAAAGGTGCTAAGTTCTTCTCAAAGATTGATTTGCGGTCCGGGTATCACCAGTTAAAGATCAAGGAGCAGGATATTCCTAAGACTGCCTTCAGGACTTGATATGGGCACTTTGAATTTCTGGTAATGTCTTTTGGGCTAACCAACGCCCCAGCAGCTTTTATGGATCTTATGAATCGGGTTTTCAAACCGTTTCTTGAATCCTTTGTGATTGTCTTCATTAACGGTATCCTTGTTTATTCGCGAAGTCTGGAAGATCATGCTACTCACATCAGGGCAGTTATTTAGACTCTTCAACAGCACCAGTTGTATGCACATTTTTCAAAATGTGAATTTTGGCTGGAATCAGTCACTTTTTTGGGCCATGTTGTTTTAAGGGAAGGGATTCGAGTTGATCCCCAAAAGATTGCAGCGGTAAACGATTATCCTAGGCCAACGACCCGACAGAGATTCACAGTTTCTTGGTTTTGGCTAGATATTATCGAATGTTCGTGGAGGGATTCTCTACCCTCGCCTCCCTATTGACTAAGTTGACGCAGAAAGCGGTTAAGTTTCAGTGGTCTGATGCTTGCGAAAAGAGTTTTCAAGAATTGAAATCAAGATTGACTTCGGCGCCAGTGTTGACCTTGCTAGAAGGTTCATAAAGGTTTGTGGTGTATTTTGATGCTTCAAGGGTTGGTTTGGGGTGTGTGTTGATGCAATGTGGTAAGGTAATAGCATATTCTTCTAGACAGCTCAAGAATCATGAGAAAAATTACCTGACGCATGATTTGGAGCTCGCGGCGGTTGTGTTTGCATTGAAGATCTGGCGGCATTATCTTTATGGGGTCCATGTGGATGTGTTCACAGACCACAAAAGTCTTCAGTATTTATTCAAACAAAAGGAATTGAACTTAAGGCAGCGGAGGTGGTTAGAATTGCTCAAGGATTATGATATGAATATTTTGTAGCAACCAGGAAAGGCGAATGTGGTAGCCGACGCTCTTAGTCGAAAATCGATGGGTAGCTTGGCTCATCTGGAAGCAGGTTGGAAGCCTTTGGCTCGGGAGGTTTATCAGTTGGCCAGTCTGGGGGTATGTCTTTCGGTCTCAGATGAAGGGAATGTCGTAGTGCATAATGGAGCGGAGTTTTTGCTTGTAGCGGAAGTCAAGGGAAAGCAATTCAGGGATCCACTTTTGGCACAGTTTAGAGAAGCAATTCTGAATCACAAGACTACAACATTTTCACTCAGCAATGATGACGGTGTTTTGCGGTGCCAAGGGAGGCTATGTGTTCCGGATGTGGATGATCTTCGGGAGAGGGTAATGGAAGAGGCTCACAATTCTAGGTATTCAGTACACCCAGGTTCTACGAAGATGTACCACGATCTCAAAGAGATTTATTGGTGGAATGATATGAAGAGGGGTGTGGCGGACTTTTTGACTAGATGTCCAATTTGTCAGCAAGTGAAGGCCAAGCATCAAAGGCCCGGAGGGTTGGCACGACTTATGGAAATACGGACGTGGAAATGGGAAATGATCAATATGGACTTTGTGGTGGGGTTACCTCGCACTCCACGTAAGTTCGACTCAATTTGGGTTATAGTGGATCGGCTCACGAAGTCGGCACATTTCCTACCAGTCAAGTCCACCCATACTGCAGAATAGTACGCTCAATTGTATCAAGAAAATAGTCAGGCTCCATGGAAATCTAGTATCTATTATGTCGGATTGAGGGGCCCAGTTTGCAGCTAATATTTGGAAGAAATTTCAGCAAGGTTTGGGTACGCAGGTAAATCTCAGCACAACATTCCACCCACAGACTGATGGGCAGGCAGAGTGGACCATTCAGACGCTTGAAGATATGTTATGGGCTTGTGTATTAGATTTCAAGGGTAGCTGGTATGATCACTTGCCGCTTATAGAATTTTCTTATAATAGCAGTTTCCATTCTAGTATCCAGATGGCCCCATTTGAGGCATTGTGCGGAAGAAGGTGTAGGTCTCTGATTGGATGGTTCGAGGTTGGTGAGGCGGAACTTCTAAGAATGGATATTGTGCACCAAGCTATGGAAAAATTTAAAGTCATTCAAGATAGGATGAAGACTGCTCAAAGTCGTCAGAAATCCTATGCGGACGTTCGTCAAAGAGATTTGGAGTTTCAAGTAGATGATTGGGTATTCTTGAAGGTGTCTCCCATGAAAGGGGTGATGCGGTTTGGGAAGAAAGGAAAATTGAGCCCAAGGTATGTCGGGCCATATAGGATTGCTCAAAGGATAGGGCAGGTGGCGTTTAGGCTGGAATTGCCCCCTGAGATGTCATTAGTGCACCTGCTGTTTCATGTGTCTATGCTGAAAAAGGTAGTTGGAGATCCATTTGTCATCGTGACGGTTGAGACCATTGAAATTATGAAAAGTTGTCATATGAAGAAGTTTCGGTTGCTATTCTTGATAGGCAAGAGCGTAGGTTGAGAAACAAAGAGGTCACTTCGGTTAAAGTATTATGGCAGAGTCAACAGGTCGAAGAAGCCACACGGGAAGCGGAAAATTAAATGAAAGAGAAATATCCCCATTTGTTTGAATAAGTCCGGTAATGGATTTAAAATTATCATTCCTAAGAAATTATATATTGTGTCAAATTTTGTGCAAAAGCACCCCATTTTCCCCTAGTTGCCCTACTATTGTAACTTCTCAAGTTGTGCTATAATTGTGTATGTTGTAATTATTTGGGTAATGTACAACTCCTTGAAGTAAGATAAATTATGTGCAATTCATGTGATAGTTAAATGATATGCCAGTTTGTGGTGTTCACTGAAATAGGTATAACATGTTGAAGTAATTGAATTGCATACGACTTGTTAAGGTAACCCAATTATATATGAGTTGATGGACTGACTGGTAATGTGTGGAATTGGTTAAACATGTATTTCGGGGGCTCTCTGATGGGTGGATAGGCCTACATTCAAAGGAAACTCTGGAGAAATTTCTAGAAATTATCGGAGTTAGTGAAAATTTGGGGGTTGGTTTATTTTGTGTTTTTCCTACTCTAGTGATTCCCCGATCGTCATTCGAGGACGAATGATTTTAAGTGGGGGAGAATGTAAAGACCCGTAAAATTTTATGGCTGAAAATAATGCCCAAATAGGTCCCCGTGTTGTTATAACTGTAGAAATTCTTAAACAGACCCCTTTTAAGTAAAAAATACCCCGGGACTTAAAAGATAAAATTTTCCAGAGTTGCACTGTTATGCGATCGCATAACAGGTATGCGGACCACATAGTGGCCGCATACATGGACAGTCTGCTGTCCAATTTGAGGACATCTATGCGGCCCAAGATGCTATCGCATTTTGAGAATGCGGACTGCACAACTGTCGCATTCTTGCACCTCCATTTTTGCGGAGGAGGTTATGCAACGCACTATGCGATCAAATAACAGGTATGCGGATCGCATACCTGGGTAGTTCGGTTTCTTTTTGGCCCATTTGAGGGCCATTTATGTGACAGGAATGCGGACCGCATAGATCGCATTCCTGACCGCATTTCTGCTTCGGGACATTTAAAATTCTAATTTTATACCCGACCCCCAGTTCATTAAAATACTTACCCCCTTCCATTTTAATGATTTTCTGAACAAAATAGAGAGAGGGAAGAGAGAGTTCTTGAAAGAGAAGGTTCCATCTTCACCCAAAATTGATTCTTCACTATCACTCGGGCTTGGAAGTTATTGAGTAATTGTCATCTTCTTCACTCTAAGAGGTGATTCCCCACCCCATTTCCTTTTAATTCTCAGGTTTTGGCTAAAAAGGTTAGAACACATAAATTGATTCTTGGAAACAAAAGCCGATACCTTGCATGCATGTAAGTTAAAATCCCTAATCTAGTAAAGCGAAACGAGTTTGGGTAATTATTCACAAAAGGGGGTTAGTAATCTAAGGGGTCACCTAGCATTCAATAAAATACCTAAATGAGTTCGAGTTATGTTTATGGTTCTAATTCTAAGTGAAATATGTCACATTGTAGAATAGATTGATGGTGCTAGATTGTCCGGTGATTTGTGATAAAAAAAATTTAAAGGGGAATTCCGATTCAAGGTATGTATGGCTAACTTTAATCTTCGTAGCTTACCTTGTTGGTGTCCGAGCATTCGGTAAGAGTTTTTGGCTTATGCATATGTGAATCGATTGTTCTAATTTGTTGAGGCGTAAGACTTTGTTCTCTGATTGTCCTAGTTGATTTCCATACCACCATGCTATGTGAGACTGTAAAAAGGTGATTCTTTATTGCTTATTCTATCATGTGCAAAGATCGTTAAAAGTTGAATACATCGGTATGAGAGGATGTGCTGCAAAACGAAAGAAATGATAACGAATTAAATTGTTGAATGCATCTAAATGTTAAATGTTGTGCTGCAAGTAATGGAAAGGAAATATGGATTTATCTAATTGAACTATATGTTGACGGTATGCCGTATATGACTCACTGTTTGGTAAAGATTACTATGGCCTTGATTTCACATGGTTATTTGGTTGTCACGAATGTGTATTCTTGATGATGAAAATCCTTGTGATTGAATTGATTGGTTGATGTTGCTATCAAATGTAATTGTACGGTGGGATCGGGTTGCACGCCGCAACATAATTGTAAAGTGGGATCGGGTTGCACGCCGCAACAGAATTGTAAGGTGGGATCGGGTTGCACGCCACAACAGAAGTAATAAGGGTGTAATTTGTTTGTAAGATGGGATCGGGTTTCACGCCGCAACAGATGAAATAAGGATAGAAGATGATTGTAAGGTGGGATCGGGTTGCGCGCCGCAATAAGGGAAGAATTGAAATAAGAAAATGTAAAAACCACATTTGTGATTCTGTGTATCCCCATGCAATATTTGTTTGGGTTTCTTTAACTGCCTCTTATATGTGTATTGCTTGATTTTACATAGAGTAAGGTTTGTCCATACATGCTAGTACTATTCAATGGTACTAATGTCCCTTTTGTCGAGGGTGCTACATCTTTCATATGGATGTAGGTGGTTCTATAGCAGGTAGCTCGGTCCGCCGTTAGTGGTGCCTCCTCTTCATCTCTTCAGCAGTTATGGTGAGCCCCATTTCCTCTCAGGGCTGTGTGTGGACTATATCATTCTCTTTTTCTTATGTTGTAAAAGGCATAGCCGAGACTTGTTACCGGCAAGTATATATAATCTCCTAGCACTCTTAGAGGCTCCGTAGACACTATGTGGGTCGTATATATATTTTGGGTAGTAGTTGTACTTATTCAGAATCGTGGTCCCGTGACGGAAATGTTGTGTTTAGTTTGTATAATCTTGGGATCATCAAAGGATTGAAGCTTTAAAAGAGGAAAATGTAATATGTTGTAAATTCATTATAAATTTGTATATTGTGCACACGGGGTAACCCGTTGGGTAGGAATGAAATCCAGATCCGCTTGATCGGGATCATCCGGTTAGGTGCCGGTCTCGTCCCTCGGTTTTGGGGCGTGACATAAAATAATTTGTGATGTAATTATTAATTATTTAGATAATAAAATAATGGAATAAATTAAATAGAAATCCCTTTAAAATTACAGAAAATTATGGGAAAAAAAGTAATTGATGCTCATGCATTTTTTTGAAAGTATATATGCATTTTGGAAATAATATTGGAAAAAATTGGGTATCAACAATCGCCACTACCGAGCATGAGTCTTCCTTCAAGGAGCAAATTAATAATTTGAAGGCCAACTTATGCTCCAAAACTGAGGAGTCCAATGGTTTCATAGAGCAAAACCGGCTTCACTCAACTACAAATGTTGAGCTTGATTCCCGCCTCAGTGGCATGAAAACTGAAAGATAGGGGCTTCAAGCTGAAATTGATTAAACTCCGAGAAAAACTCTAGGATCAAGAAAATTCCTTCGTCTTCGATAAGACCTATGCCATGTACCATATGAAGAGGCAGACCTTGGAGGAGGCCAAAGTTGGCATTGTTTCTATTGATGATTACATTGCCAAGGCCCAGGAACTGGAGGTAACTGCTCGTGATAATCTTCCTGATCGGCCCACTGCAACTAACTCCTCGAATACTAGTTCCGAGTATTCGGGAACCGAAGGGGAGGTTGAAGAAGATGAAGGCCCTGAACCGGTAGTGGATTCGCCTTCTTCTGCCGTGGGAAACATAGATCCTTCTCTCCCTTCGGGTTATGGTTGCAATGAATGATGTATAATTGTTCTCTCTCTCTTTTTTATCTTTTGTAATTATGTCAAACCTTTTATCAAGTTTGGCACTTTAATAAAAGAATTTTTTTTCTTAGTATTGTGCAAAAATATCCTTTTCGTTCAATTGATAAAGCTTCAGGTATATATCTTCATCTGATAACTTTTGATGCCGGGTATATTCACTTTCGGAACCTACCCTTTACTGTGAGAGTTTCATAAGAGAAGGCCCTTATATTTATGGTGGTGCTCTTGAAGAGGATGTCTCATGTTTATTTGGCTCAACCATTCAAAGTTTTTGTTAACTTGCAAACAATAAAATTAACACATCATTTGGACAAGAAATAAGATTTTTTTTAAAAAGGACTTTGTTTAATCCCTCTATCTTTAGAAGTACATAGGCACTGATTTTCTTAAGTAAGTAAAGTTTCCAATACGTGTGGCTAATTTGTAAAACTTATTTCTACGGGACTGATCATGCATTCTCCGTCCTGATAAAACATTGATCCCGATTTTTGCAGTCCCTAATTCTTGTGGCACTCCTGGTGCCGTATAAGATATTATCCCCCCCCCCCTAGTGTTCGAATGCAAAGTATGCGGATTCGAACAATGGGTGTCTTCTATCCATATTGATGCTTCATCGGTGGAGACAACTTGTGAACGGTTAAATATATTTTTTTATAATGGAAGGCTAGGCTTGCTATCGAGCAAAAGATTATTTAACCATCCACATAGCTATTTACCATCGATGTGAGAATTTTAGTGCCTTGATATATAAAGGTATTTCCTTTAGCGGTGATAATCCCTTCGTAGTATGCTTTTCGTTGTTGCCTTGTTAAAAACCTTGCCAAAAAACCCCGATTGGGACAAAAACTGGTCGAAGGGAAAAATGCTGCAGCACGTACTTTTAGTGTATGCAGGAATCATCAGCAATAATACCTTTTAAGGTGAATCCCACTCCAATTGCTGGGCAGTTTGACTCCATCTCGATTTTTCTATTCATATGATACTTTACTGGTGAAGCTGAAGCCTGGTAAGGACTTTCCCATGTTGGTCCCAGCTTCCCGATGTTGACTTCTCGGGTGCTCTGAGTAACCTTCCTCAATACCAAATCTCCCTACTTTGAAATAATGGAGATCTACTATTTCGAAATAATGGAGATTTGTCGTGTGATTATAATAAATTTCTATCATTTGTTTTTGAGCCACCATTCTCACGTATGCCAGGTCCTGGTGTTTTCAAGCTAGTCTAGCTTTACCAGCAATGCTTCATTGTTTGCCTCTTCGTTTGCTCGGGAAACTCTCAAAGTCAACTCCCACACTTCCACTGGTATCAGAGCTTCCGAGCCATATATGAGAGAAAATGGAGTTTATCCTATGTTCGACCTCGTTGTTGTACGATATGTCCATAACACTACCAGTAGCTCATCGGGCCACTTAACCATACAATCTTCCAACTTCTTTTGAAGGTTTTGAATAATTACCTCGTTGGTTGATTCTGCCTATCTGTTAGCACTCGTGTGGTATGGCGAAGAAGTGATCCTTTTGATTTTTAACCCTTCCAAGAATTTCATGACTTTTGAACAAATGAATTGTGGCCCATTGTCACATATGGTTTATTTCAGTATTCCAAATCGGCAGATTATGTGGTCCCATATGAAGTCAACCACTTTACGTTCTCCGATCTTTTGGTATGGACCTATTTCAACCCATTTAGTAAAATAATTAGTTAAAACAAAGAGAAATCTTACCAGTCCGGGGCCCGATGATTAATTTCAAACTATGTCCATTCCCTTTGTCATGAATGGCCATAAAGACATCGACGAATGCAAAAGTTCTACAGGTTGGTGCACCAACTGTGCATGACGTTCACATTTGTCGCATCTATGTATGAATGCCTTTGCATCATGTTCCATCCAGGGCTAGTAATATCCATCCATAACTAACTTAAGAACTAACGAGTCTGCCCCAGAATGATTTTCGCAGACTCCTTCATAGACCTCTATCATAACGTTGTCCGCCTCTGAGGCCCCCAAACACCGAGCCAGTGGTCCTTGAAACCATTTCTTGTATAACTGCCCATCTACGAGGCAGCAATGAGATGCTTTGTTCCGTAGTGCCCGGGACGCCATTGGGTCTTCGGATAGTTAACCATGCCTGAGGTATTCAATGAACTTGTTCCTCCAGTCCCAAATTAATTTGGTGGAATTTAATTCGCAATAGCCGTCCACATCCAATACCGAATGCATCAGTTGGACGACTATACTAGAATTAGATTCTTTCATATCCATGGACGACCCCAAATTAGCCAATGCATCTTCTTCCACATTTTCTTTCCTCGGAATATGGACTATTGACCATTCTTTGAATCGTGCAAGTGATGCTTGAACCTTGTTCAAATATAGTTGCACAGGCTCTTCCTTTGCATAAAAAATCCCATACTCTTGGTTGGCCACTAGCTGGGAGTCACATTTTACCACGATGACCTCGAAAGCTAGTCCTTGAGCCAGTGCAAGTCCTTCAACCAAAGCCTCGTGCTCGGCTTCCTTGTTCGTTAGCAGTACACTTTTAATGGCCTGCTTTAGGGTCTCCCCCTAAGGCGCGATTAAAGCTACCCCGAAACCATACCCTTTTAAGGTGGAGGATCCATTCGTAAATAAGGTCCAAACTCCCGATGTCGTTCATGACACCAGCACTACTTCCTTAGGAGCTAATGGTAGTAACCCCGAATTGAAATCGGGCACGAAGTTGGCCATAACTTGCGAATTGATAATAGTCTTGGGTTTGTACTCAATGTTGAACTCGCTAACTTCGACTATACATTTAGCCAAATAGCCTGATAACTTAGGCTTGTGAAGGACATTCCTTAATGGAAAGGTTGTCAGAACGGCAATCGGGTGACTTTGAAAGTGAGGCCTAAGCTTTTGAGAGGCAACTACGAGAGCTAAGGCCATCTCTTCTAGGTACGAATAATGAGTATCTACTCCCAGAAATATTTTACTAACGTAATAAATAGGAAATTGTGTACCTTCTTCCTCTAATACCAAAATGACACTTACTGCTACTTTCGAGACCGCTAAGTAGACAAACAGTTGGTCATCTTTCCATAGTTTTGATAGTAGCGGGGGGCTGGACTAGAATCTTTTCAGGTCTTTCAGTGATATTGGCATTCCAGAGTCCATACGAAGTCGTTCTTCTTTTTAAGAAGCAAAAAGGAAGTGATGGCACTTTTCTTAGAACCTTGAGATTAACCTGCTAAGAGCCGCCAACTTGTCGTTCAGTATTTGTACTTCCTTCACACTAGTTAATTGCTCTGTAATGCCCTCTATAGCCTTGATTTTTATCAGTATTTACCTCGATCCATCTTTGCTGACCAGGAACCCCAAGAATTTACCGGAACCAACCCCGAATGCGCATTTCTTTGGGTTGAGTTTCATGTTATGCGCCCTCAGAATGTTGAAAGTCTCTTGAAGGTGTTTCATATGATATCCTGCATTTAAAAACTTGACTAACATGTCATCAATATATAATTCCGTTATTTTTCGTATCTTTCTCAAATATTTTATTAACGAGCCTCTGATAAGTGACTCCGACGTTCTTAAGCCCAAAAGGCATCACATTTTAGCAATATGTTCCAAAGTTTGTTATAAAAGAAGTTTTTTCCTGATCCTCCGGGTTTATCTTGATATGATTGTACCCGGAGTAAGCATCAAGGAAACTCCTGAACTCATGCCCGGCCGTCACATCAATCATTATTTAATGTTCGGCAAAGGAAACTAGTTTTTATGGCACGCCTTATTCAAATCTTTATAATCTACACACATTCTAAACTAGTTATTCTTTTTGGGCACTATGACTACATTATCTAACCATTCTGGATACATTGCCTCCCAGATTCGGAGTTTCTTTTGCCTTATCGGTTGGAAGTTTGGATCCAGACTGAGCTTGTGCGCCGCTACCTAAAATCGACGACCTGTCATATCCGAGTGTGACCATGCAAAGCAGTCAATGTTAGCTTTAAGAAAATTTATTAATTATAACCTAAGCTCTGGATTCAATCCTGTCTCCATATGAAATTTTCCTTCCAAAAACTCTTCGAACAAAGCCCTTTGTTTGAGTTCTTCCGCGACTAGGTCTCATCTGTTTCCTCTGGTACCTAAAAGTATCTCGGAACCTGATAAGATTCTGATGAATCCTCGCCTTTATTGTCTTCATTCGAAAAAGGAGAAGGCATCAGTTCCTACAATTGCTGTTTATTGAACTATTTTCCCTTGCTACTAGAAACGATCACTGCATTCATCTCCCTAGCCGATGGCTGGTCTCCTCTTATTTGCCTGACACCTTCTGGAGCCAGAAATTTTAGAAATTAGTGATATGTCGTGGACATAGCCTTCATCTCGTGTATCCAAGTCCTTCCGAGGATCATGTTACATCCCATGTCTCTATCTAACACTTCGAATATGATGGACTTCGTTATACCTTTGGCATGAGTGGGTAACAATATCTCTCCTCTGCTTGTCACGCTTGTCAAATTAAAGCCAGCTAGGGGCTTTGTCATCGGAATGATGTCCCGGTTAATTTCGCTTGCTCTAGAACTGTCCATTGTATGATGTTGACTGAACTTCCTGGAACAAACAAAACACGCTTAATTTTAAAATCTAAAATATTGAGAGAGATTACGAAAGAATCATTGTGTGGCAGAAAAAGTCTGTCAGCGTCCTCCTCCATGAAGGTGATGTCGTCCTCCGAGACTTCTCGGACTATCTTGTTATGAGTCACATATATCTTTATTTTCTTATCTGCTGAAAGATTTACCCCATTTACTTCGTTTCCTCCGAAGATCATGTTGATGGTTATCCGAGGTCAACCTTCTGTTGTCTTTGATGGCTTCGCATTGTCCTGGCTCTAGCCATAATTATTTTGCCGCGGTCACTTAAAAACTATCTAAGATGCCCATTCTTTAAGAACGTCACCACCTCCTCGAGCATATGTCAGCAGCCCCAATTTTATGGTCGTGAGTCAGGAATGCACACCACAAACTAAGATCTCTTCGGCTGGGATGCGATCGGATTGTCTTGAGGAACTGTGCTTCTTTGATGTTCCTTATCGCCGATACCAATTCTACCAAGTTGATGTTGAAGTTGTAATCTGATAGCCTAGGATATGCAGGACCCAGGGATCCCGGCATCTCTTTTTCCTGTAATGACCTATTGTTTCGGTCATGATCGATTCTTCTGTGGGGAGCAAAACTATCTGATGACTAAAACCCCTTATTGCTACGCCTATTGGTCCTCTCATATGGCATGAAACGACACCTAGAAAATCGACGATCGACATCTAAGTCATTTTTAAAATTGTCTTGGTTTATATCTCGACCCCGTCCCTTGGTCGATAACAATGAACCAAGTTGATCGTCTTCTATCCTTATTTTTGAATCATAGCGGTGGTGGACATCTGCCCATGTGGTTGCCTAAAACTCAAGGAAGTTCTCCTTCAGCTTTCATGAGGCATCAAAAGTCAATGGCTTTAGACCCTTCGTGAATGCCTCAGCTATCGTAGACCCTTCGTAAATGCCTCCGCTGATCGCTCGTCTGGAACTGCCGGTAACAACATCCTTTCTTTTTGGAACCGAATCACAAATTCTTACAGCAGCTTAGATTCGCCTTGCGAAATTCTAAATATGTCTCCCTTTCTGGACGGAACCTTTCTTGCTCCAGCATGAGCCTTAATGAACAAATCTGCAAGCATTTCAAATAATCAATTGAATGCTCAGATAAAATGGAATACCATGTCGGGACCCCCTTCGTAAGGGTTTTGCCAAACATTTTCAATAGGACCGACTCGATCACATGTTGAGCCAAATCATTTCCTTTTACTGTTATGGTGTAGGTCGTGATGTGTTCCTGCGGATCCGAAATCCCATAATATTTCGGTATATCTGGCATTTTGAACCTCTTTGGGATCAACTCTGGTGTCGCATTCAGTTTAAACAGCAACTGCGTGTACTTCTTTGAATTCGGGCCCTTCAACACTGGCAGCGCGCCTGAAATGTAATCCATCTGAGCATGAAACTCTTTCGCGTTTTGATCCATTGGATTATTCATTTATCTTATGAATATCATGAGCTCGGTTTTGAAAGGGTCACTTAAGTTGTTATTACTAGATCCTCTATCGGTACCTCCGAATTCGTCAAAACTGACCTCATCCCTTGGGATGTAATTATCGGTTCTTTGTGCCGTCTGAATTACGGGGGAATCGGGATGAACCAGGAGCCCTCCATTGGCATTGTTGGAAGCACCTGATAATGCCTACTTCAATTCCGTCATTACAAAATCATGTCTTGAGAGGTGGTCCATGATCGCTTTTTGTTGTTCTCTCAAAAGTTTAACCGTTTCCACAATGTGTTCGTCCTCCGCATCATCATGAGTTGAGCCATGCATATGTCGAGGATATTGTCCTTCGCGAACCGGGTTCGTCTTGTCCCCTTTGTTGTGGGTCTCCCTGATTGAGTCATCCCCTAAGATAATTCTTCATGTTCAACGTGTGCTTCAACATTGCGTCTGTTGTAGACATCATTGGTTGTCATATCCTTTTTTACGAAGGAAAGAACCAATACTTATTAGTAATAAACGAATGGGCCAAAGTGATTACGCAATTGTCTATGCCCACGGTGGGTGCTAAATTGTTTACCCATAAAATGGTACAGTTAAATTTATGACGTGGTTTATAGATAAGCGAATCGATTTGATCCAAAAATGATAAAAAAATAAAACGAAAAATAAGATTTAACAATTGAAATTAAAGAAGATTGCAAGCCTGGTTCCGAACTCCGCTTCCGAGAGCAGAATTGAAAATAACGATAAAGCATTGATAAAGCTATTAGATTGAGAGCAAAATAATAAGGTATAGCTTTTTTGGCAGAATTCTTACCCACTATAATGGTTGTTAACCCCGCTATTTATAGCTCTACCTAGGGAAATAAGATCCTAGAATCAGGTTGCTCTTAAATGAGAATAAAAACATCATTGATGAATATATAATGGCATGCTTTTGATGCATATATTCTCCATAACATATGCTCATTGAATGATTTCCGGTGTCGAACCTTTAAACTTCTATGCAGTGTCGAACCATTTGGTACCGGTTACACACGTTGGACCCGATATTAGTTGTTTCTCGATTCATCTTTTGCCTATCTTCAATTTCACGTGTCATTTTACCATTTGACCTCATGTTATCAATCAATTTTACCTCACACATATTAATTGGTCGTATGAAATTTCATTACCTTTTATAATCTGTTACATTCGTGGTGATGACAACTATACTTAGCACTTATAGTCGTAATTTCCCCGTGAAAAATGATGTATAGCGCAATAGTCAATAGTCCAAAATAGGAGACATGATTGAATAACTCGCCTGACACTATTTTTTAGAAGATGCAAATATTTGTTTCTTATAGCAAATTATGATGTGACAAGGAAGAAGCAACATATATAATATTAATGAGCACAAAAATCAAGTTGATGTCATAGATTTATGTCCTTTATAATAAATTCTCCAGGCCCCTATTGTGGAAAATTATTGAGTTTGTTGCTTTTTTCTACTAACCAGGCAGCAGTGATATATCAATTTATTTGAAAGTCCGGTGTGGTCATTGCAATATTGCATTAAGAGGATGAGTGCTCGAGTCACTTTCTAAATGCACATTCAACTACTTCTTCGTTTGCTAACTACAATGAAAAACAGCAATTAAATTATTACATAAACCCATGTTTGGCGTAAATGTTCATGTTCTCTAAATTAGGTCTCATCTAAAACTTTAGTCATTTAAAAATGATATACTTCTATTTATTCAACTATATACTTTTTTTGCATACCCTTTCACATACAAGTCAGATTCTTTTTCATGAATCAAATACGTAAAATACTATTTTGAACACTCATTTATTTATTTAATTATATTTTTAACAAATTAAATACTCAGTTCAGTTGCTCATTGTCTGTACATCATAGCTATGTCAGAAGAAGACTTCGGAGATTCAAAGTGATTCTCTGAAATAAATCAATATATGTCTTGATAATTTTGCTAACACGTGCCAAGAACACTATTCACAAATCATATTTTCTCATGAATATTTGTATCTTGTCGTAGGATTTCGCCCAAATTGCAGTCATAAATGTATTTTGGACTCATCACCAACCAAAAAACAAATATTAAAGACCATCGTACACAACTTCGTTTTTTGTGTTCTTTGTTAACGTAATAAGATCTAGAATCTGACTTTCATAGACATACATAAAATTTCTCTGTTTCCTAATAACAGTTCTTTTGGACAATGCTAGAGATTCTTTTAAAAGATGTTTTCATTTCTGGTTTTGGGTGTCAAAAGTCAGAGACTGTAAGAGGGGCCAATTCAATTAACCAAGAGAGGTCCACACTGAAGTGGTAGTTCAATCCACACTAGGAAAAGGAGGTCATGAAAAAGAGCCTCATCCTAATCCATTATTGGAAGGTTTTGTCTTTTTGGAACCCATCCCTCATTGAAAAATTAACTCCAAAATTGACAGATTTAGATATGATACCCGCTGGGAGTTTTATCTAGTGTTGCTAACGTGGCCATTTCTCTCTAATTAATAGGCTCGTGGTCCTAATTGGAGCCAATTTCGCTAGGCATAGTGTCAACTAGAAGACGTTTGGTTTAACCTATTGGAAATAGCTCGTAATTGGCATCAAGGTGTGTTAAATGTTTTCCTCATGAACTTATTTTTCTTCGATTGGAGAAAAATATTTTTCTTATCAAAAGAAAGGAAGATATTTTTCAAAACTCTTTTTCAACCTTGTCCACCATATTTCTCATCCCCAATAGCCCACCCCCATCCATCCAACACCCAAACCACCCCTACCCTACCCCTACCCCTACCACACCACATCCACCCCAACCTTGCCCACCATCCACCCTAAATTGTAATATTATTAAAAATACTTTTTTTTCATGTAGTAGATAGAATTTTCTTTTTATGATTCAACAAATGAGTATATTCTTTTTCATGATGTAGAAAAAATACTTTCTCTCATTTCAACAAAACGAGTACTTTTTTTCATGACCCATTAAAAAAACAAAATAAAATGTATTTTTTGAATGACTTATTAATAAATTTTAACCTCACCTTCCCCCCCCCCCCCCCCCAACTCGCTCTCTCCCTCTCTCTGTGACAGTAATCCCAACGGTCATCTTCTGTCGGAACCTACCAGCACCGACGCTAGCAACCAGGCAAGATTTCCGACCACTCCTCACCTCTCTCTCCCTCCTATCTATTTACCACTCCTTTCTCTCCCTTCTTTCTTTCTTCTTCCTTCTTTCTCCTCTCCTCTCCATCCCCAACCCTAGCAGTAGCGATCTACTCCGGTGACTGTTGCCCCACCAGTGACCTTTACTTTGGCGGTTGCAGTGCCCTCCTCTTTATTGTCCCCTCCCCATCGGTCCTTTCTCCCTTTCATTCCCTCTTCTATTCCTCTTATTTTTACTTGTGTGCTAGCCTATTCGTCCATTACGCCCCACTATTTATTTTTTCTTTTTTTTTTCTCTTCTTTGCTTCTGTTGGGGCATCAACAGTGGTAGCGGTGATATCTGAAAGTGCAAGAGAAGGTGAATTGTAATTTTTCTTTTCTTTTTCGAGGTAGTCGACTATTTTGCGTTCTAGTCGACTCGATTTTTCTGAGACAGAATACAGAAGATAAATATAGAAAGAAAATGACACAATATGTTTTATACTTGTTCGAATTTAGAGTGAATCCCATATATCTTTCAAGTACGGAATAGCTTAATACAGATGGGTTGATGTTGTTACACACCAACAACTTTTGTCACTTTGTTCTTCTCTCTATATATAATACCTCACCATTGTTCTTTTCTCTGTCTCTTCTCTTTTTTGTTACACAAGAAATCTAAAACAGACTACACTGTTTGTTTGAAGTAGAACAAAGAAAATGAAATTGGTTTGATCAAAGCATGTCTTTCTGAGGCTGGTGTAGTAGGTATTTATATTTCTTGAGGCCTTCATGTCTTGTGTGACTTTTTGAGAGATTTCAAACCCAAGGGAGTTATACTCGGAAAGGAATTACAAATTGATTCTTTCCAAGATTAATTCTTCCGTTGATTTGCCTTGACTCGTGGACTTGAAACAATTATTCCTTTAATGAGAGAATATTCATGTTGCCAAACCCCTTGATTTGCTTCGATTGACATCTTTAAGTGGGAGAATCTCTAATAGAAGATTTCGTGCCATTGACCTCCTTTGATTGAGATCCTTCCTATGATATCCTTTTTGATTGACTTTTCCATCTCCCTTGATTGATTCTTCCGCTTCTCTTTCCTTTTCATTTGATTCATTTATGCCTTCCATTCTATTGTTACATAAATGTTCAAAGGATCTTCTTTCTAACTCTCTTCCGTTTGGACTACGCGAATGCAAAGAGTGTAACACGAACGCGAAGGGGCAGGGTCAGTTGGCCTATGCGAACGCGTTCAATGGGACGTGAATGCGAAGAAGGAATTCCGGGCAAGGTCTGTTTGTCCTTCACGACCGCGATATATTTTTTGCGATCGCGTAAAAGGGAGTCCGCGAAACAAATCATATATTTGAGTTCGTAATGTTATGGGTAATGGTTATCTTCGAAAAGTTTTGGAATGCGGGTGGGCCTGAGGGTTGCTTTATCGACTTTTCGAGCGGAGTTGGGAATTTGTCTAAATTGATTTGTTATGAGTACTAGAGTATATTTTTATTTGTTTGCACATTATTTGACTAGTTTAGAGCGAAGGGTATCGGTTGATGTGTTAGAGGGGTTTTGGAGCCAGTTATGGAACTTCGGAGCGAGGTAAGTCTCATGTCTAACTCTGTGAGGAGGAAAATACCCCTAGGTGTTGTGATTGATATTTTCTACTTGTTTTGCGGGCTGCGTATACACGAGGTGATGAGAGTCCGTACGCAGCTATATTCATGTTATTGTCCAGGTAGACTTAGGCTCACACCATGCTATAGCTGTATTATTTGAGCAGTCTCTTTCCTATTAAATTCCTTTATTTTACGTTACAACTTGAGACTAGAATTGTGTAGAGTGGTACACTCGCTATTGTAGGGATCAGACGAACTTCAGGATTTGACACGGAATAATTGTACTCCTCTTACTAATTTGTCCCGCATTATGTGTTCTCATAGAAAAGTTTTCCCAACGCTTCTTATAACTCACATGTCCCATCGTGAGTAGGGTCAACGACCCATCAAAGCTTGTTATTATAATGGGATCGGGCCATTCACCTCGGAAGGATAGATATATTTATGGTTCGTGTCATTCGACCCTCAACAGTGCGCACACCTTATGGGATTGGTTTGTTCACCTCATCAAGATTATGTACCACACTCTCATGGGAGCGAGTCGTTCTCCTCGGCAATATAAAATAGATGTATCTATGGTTATATACCATATTATGATAGGATCGAGTCATACGCCTCGACATTCCTGTAAAATACTTCTATGGAATCGTGCGTATTATTTGTCAAAAGGCCAGTTTATCTGGGTGTTTTCTTTACTTGAATTATGATGACCCATCTGGTGAGGTCCATTATATATATATACACTTCGATGGAGGAGGTGACTGCTAATCGAGAGATGAGCTTATTGTTGAGAGAAAGATTGTACCACATATTTATACTTGCTTGATTCGTTTATTTAATCTGCCCCATATCTGTATATTTCTTGTTGAACCTGACTTATTGGGCCACTGGTAAGCAGCAATGTCGACCCCTCATCACTACTTCTATGAGGTTAGGCTAGATACTTACTAGGTACGCGTTGATTTACGTACTCATGCTACAATTGCTACACATTTTTGTGCAGGTACATATATGTCTGGTGATCTTTTGGGCGCAGAGGCGTGGCCATTGCGGGGACTTACCGTGAGCTGCATTTCATGTTATGATCCGCAGCCTGCAGAGTCTCAGAGTTATGTGTATTTCTCATGTCTAATTTGCATCTCTGACAAATGTTGTATTTTATTTCATTCCCTAGTTGATGCTCTTGCACTTGTGACACCAGGTTTTGGGGGTACTTATGGGTTGTCCTTTATTGCAGTTGTGAAATCATTATCAGTAACCCTGTAAATTATATGTTTTACTATTTAATTGATGAAAATTATGATTTTAAAAATACTAAATTGAGTAATTAATTTAATCATCCATTGTTAGCTTGTCTAACGCCGGTGTTAGGTGCCATCACGACCTTTAGGAGATTTTGGGTCGTGACAGATATCTAATTTCATGCAGACTGATACGAAGTCAATTTATCAAGCTTTCGAAATGTTAAAGGCAATGCTAAGAAAATGTTCGCACCACAACATTCCTGAACATATGCATCTATATATTTTCTCACGGGTTAAAACCCTCTTAAAAAAATGTGATATATGCAGCTACAGGAGGTTCTGTAATGGGAAAAACCACAGAGGAAGCATGGCAATTGTTGAATGAAATTTCTGAGAATGTCATCCAATGTCCATCTGAGCGTGTAATTATCAAGAAGGCTGCTACAATAAATAAGGCATATGCTTTAAATACATTAACACAATAGATTGTTTCTTTGGCACAAAAGTTTTAATCTTTTCAGGTGAATACACAACAACTAAACCAGTCTGAAGTTTGTGACATAAGGAAATCATTTAAACTATGAATGCCAAGCAATCCATCATAATGATGAACAAGTCAATGTTATCGGCTACAAATCTTACCCTTTTGGAAGTCCAATGGCACATAAATATCCAGTATTTCAGTAGATCAATCCAAATGGTGCTGAGAACTCTAAAATTTTTAGAAGCAACCTGTACAGGGTCCGCCCGGATATCAGAATCAAAATCGAGGGCAGTTGAATTTTAAACCTTATCAACAAGAATCCCCATATCAACAAAGGCCTCAACAAGCTCATCCAAGTCTTGATGACCTTATGTACAAGTACATTAAGGCCACTGATGAAAAGATGGAGAGTTAGAATTTTGCCCCTAAAAATTTAGAAATTCAGTTGAGCCAATTGGAAACTCTTGTGTCAAATAATATTCAAGGTCCCTTACCAAGTAATACAGAAAAAAAATCCAAAGAGCACCTTAAGGCCATCGCTTTACGGTCAGTAAAGAGTTGGATGAACCTTATACAGATCGATCAGGATAATAGGTAGACAAGGGTAAGAATGTTGAAACACCCTTTGAACTATTAGAAAAGAAAGAAGTCAATAAAAAAGAAGAAAAACATATTAAAAAGTTGACTCCTCTCCCTGTAAAAATTCCCTTTCCACAAAATGAAAAGAGAAAAGCTTGACAACCAATTTGCAAAATTTTTGGAGATCTTAAAACAAATTCACATCAATATTCCTTTCGCTGATGCTTTGTTACAAATGCCTTCATATGGTAAATTTTTAAAGGAAATTGTCAAGTAAAAGAAAATTAGAAGAAGTTTTTGTGGTAATGCTTACAGAAAAATGCAGTGCTATACTTCAAAATAAGCTATCACTAAAATTCCAAGCACTTTGGGAGGAGTATATTTTGAAAAAGCACTTAGCGATTCGGGATATAAATTTGTGCCATTTTATGTATTTAAAAAGTTATATCTTTGTGAAATGAAAGAGATATGTGTTTCTCTTTTGTTTGCAGATCAAACTACCAAGAAACCTAAGAGAATAATTGAAAATGTATTCGTACGAGTAGATTAATTTTTTTTTCCTTGTAGATTTTAAAGTGCTTGAAATGAAATAATGTCCCGATGAACCAATAATTATAGGAAGACCATTTCTTGCTACATGAAGAGAAATTATAGATGTTCATCAAGGACAACTAATTTTGAGAGTTGATGAAGAAAGAGTCATCATTGATATGCAAAAGATACTAAGATATTCAAGATGAAACATCATCTTCATGTTTTTCAATTGACATGATTAGTTATCTTACAGATGAATTCAAATATTATCAATTAACTCCAGATTCAATGGAAAGATGGTTGATCAAATCAAGCACCACACAGGACGATGATCCCACCATCAGAAGAAAAGCTGAAATATTGGACAAAGATTCAGAGGAAGAAGAGATGAAATCCGTAGAAGTTCAATCATTGAACTCAAAACTCTCCCTTCTCATTTGAAATATGTGTATCTTGAGCAAGAATTATTTTCAGTAATTATTTCATCTTCTCTTACTGCAGAACAAAAAAATAGTGTGATTAAAGTATTGAAAGCACACAAAGGAGCCTTGGGTGGAATGTAGAAGATATTAAAAGGATTAGTCCGGCTATTTGTACACATAGAATCATCATAAAGGATAGATACAAGACAATAGTCCAGCCGCAAAGAAGATTGAATCCAACAATGCAGGAAGTATTGAAAAAAGAGATCGTAAAGTTGTTGGCAGCATGTATCATATACCCCACTCCTGGAAGCATGCAGGTAAGTCCCAATTAGGTAGTACCAAAGAAAGGAGGTATGGAAATTAAAAAAAAAAAAATAATGAGCTCATGCCTAATAGGACTGTTACAGGATGGAGAGTCTGAATTGATTATAGACATCTCAATGATCCCACTATAAAAAAATCATTTTCTTTTGCCATTTATTGATCAAATGTTGAAAGGAATTACAGGATATGATATTTACTATTTTCTTGATGGCTACTCAGGATATAATCAGATACCAATTGCAACAGAAGATCAAGATAAGACAACATTCATATGCCCTCATAGAACATATGCCTATAGGAGAATGTCATTTGGTCTGTGCAGCGCCCCTGCTACATTTCAGCATTCTATGTCGGCAATTTTTTTCTAACATGACTAAAAAATCTATTGAAATTTTTATGGATGATTTTACACTCTTTGGAAAAACATATAAGGACTGTCTTAACCATTTGAGCTTAGTTCTTAAAAGATGTGAAGAAACAAATTTAGTTCTTGTTGACCCATGTCACTGCATAGTTTTGAAGATTGACAAATGGCTGACCAGTTAAACCAGGTCCATAGAGCATATATCTTGAACTGAATAGCTGGCACATGAACCGTATATAGATAGGAGATATTTGTGAATGTGAAATATCAATGAACCAAGAGATTGTCTCCTAATGCGAAAAGGTTGCAAACTGATGAGAAGACCAAAGTCGAATTCAGCAAGGAAAGTAACAAAATAAAGGAAGTTGAGTTTGGTACGAATTTGTTCACCCAGGTAGAGTTGGACTATAATTGGACGACAAGCCCAACTGAATCTATAAATACTTGATGTATTTCTGCGCACAAAATCTGAAGTGAATCAAAAGTCTAAAAGCAAAGTTCCCAGAGTCAATTTGCTAGCAGAGTCATTGTGCAATTAAAAGGCTACAGATCAACTAGAAGAAACAGTTCCATCTGATTATTTATTGAGTCTAGTTGATTATAGTAGGAGTTTTAATATTGTATCTTTCAGCTTTCATAGAAGCAATTGTAATAGGTACTCATTGTTCAAGTTAGAGTTAACTTGAGGCGTGTAGAAATTAGCTAGGGGATAGTTACTACAAAGGGATTAGAGTTAGTCCTAGGATTACAAAAGAGTTTATATTGTAAGTCCGTTTGGCTTAGAGTATTTAGTGAAGAGTTTGAGCAAATCATACTAAGGAGTAGGTCGTGGTTTTTTCACCTATTGAGCCAGGTACTTTCCACGTAAAAATCCTTGTGTTTTTACTTTACTGCTTTTAATATTCCGCGACAGTAGAAGTAAGTACATCAAGAAGAACCAGGTTCTTCTATTGAGACAACACTTGAAAATTGGGTACCACACAAAGTAACTTATCTTCTTGTGTGGTATTAATGTCTAAAACAACAATTGGTATCAGAGCAGGTTATCCTTGAAAGGCTAACACCTTTGAGAAGATCAAGATGAGTGCACCACCTGGAAATTGAGAAGGTCAATCAACTGAAAGGCCACCACTCTTCAATGGCCAATATTACTTTTGGTGGAAAAACAGGATGAAGGACCACCTTATTGGAGAAGACTATGAACTCTGGGACATAGTCACTGATGGTCCTCTAGCTACCATGATGAAGAGTGTTGAAGGTATAGATATACCAAAGACTAGAGCTGATTTCAGTGCTGAGGATCTAAAGAAATGGGGGAAGAATGCAAAGGCAAAAAAGTGGCTAGTGTGTGGACTAGGTCCAGATGAGTACAGCAGAATCCAAAGCTTCACCACTGCCAAAGAGATTTGGGATATCTTGCAAGTAGCCCATGAAGGAACACCTAAGGTAAAAAGATCAAGAGGTACTCTACTATACTCTCAGTATGAAAACTTCACTATGAAAGAAGGAGAGACTATCCAAAAGATGTACACAAGGTTCACAACCTTGACTAATGAACTGAGTCAAGGTTGAAAATATCCTAACAAGGGTTTTGCCTATTTTTTGGGAAAGCAAAATCAGTGGTATCCAGGAATCCAAAAATATGGCAACCTTGAGATTGGAATTCAAAAACTTTCTCATGAGGAAGAAGGGCATCTCTAGAGGAGGAAACTACAACAAAGAAAAAGCTCCAGAAAGGCCAACCAACGAGGGATGCTATAAATGTGGTAAGACTGACCATTTCATTAAAAACTTCCCTCAGTGGGAACTAGCATGGAAAAAGAGAGATATGAGAGAATGAACAGGAAGAAGGAACATGTCCAACCCAAGAAAACCACAACAAAGGCTATGGTTGCTGCTTAGGGGGAAAGTTCAGATGAAGAATCAGAAGATGGGGAGACTGAAGATCAGGCGCTCATGGCAATTGGAGAATCTGACAAGGAATCACATGAAGAACCAAAGGTAAAAACAAAGTAAAGTTCCTATCTAAGAAAAAACTCTCTAAGTTGCTACTTGATTTCATAGATGATTCCGAGGAAACAATCAAAGAGAAGGATCAACTATCTAAAGAATGTGCAATGCTAAAAGCAAAGTGCATGAACCTGGAAATCAGAGCCAGTGAATCTGAAAAGAAAAACACTGACTTGTTGAACCAGGTTCATCCAGTTGAAACTGTGATTCTAGAACTAAAATCTGAAAACTTAAAGCTAAAGCTAGGATCCAGTAAAAAGGTTTTTGATTATTCTCATATCATGTTAGAAGAAAACATGGGAAAACTAAAAGATAAGATGTATGCCAAGGATGAACAAATAAGAACTCTTAATGAAGAACTTCGCAAAGTGAAACGTGAATTAGATCAAACTTGTAAATGGAATAAGTCCTCTGATGCCCTGATATGGCTTCAAGAGAATCATAGTAGCAGCAGGAGATGGATTGGCTTTGGAAGTCAATTTCCCAAGTGGGATCCCAAAAACAAGTATCTCACACATCCTGAGAATAAAATCTGCACCCATTGTGGTAAGGCTGGGAACTACAAATATGAGTGTACAGCAAAAGAGCAGGCCAGTCGAAGAAATGAGAGGTTTGTAGAAAGAAAAAACTGGCTACCAAATTGGGCCAGGAAAAATTTGATTCACCCATTTTCTCATAGAAAAGGACCCAAACTAGTCTGGGTTCTTAAGACTAACCTGTGATTCTTTTTGTAGGTTCAAGTGAGAGAAGGCAGCAGGATTTGGTATTTGGATAGTGGCTGCTCAAAGCATATGTCTGGGAACATGGAACAATTCCTTTCACTTTGAAAGTCTCAAAGGAGGAAATGTCTCCTTTGGAAACGGAAAGAAAGGTGAAATCATTGGGGTTGTTAAGGTAGGTAAGGATGACACACTATCCATTGAACATGTGTATCTAATTGATGGCTTGAAATATAGCCTGATAAGTGTATCACAACTGTGTGATAGAGGTAACCTAGTTGCTTTTACTTCCACAAAATGTTTTGTGATTAACCTGCTTACTGACAAGATTGTTTTGCAGGGAAAAAGAATGAATAACATCTATGTCATAGACTTGTCCACACTGTCTGAAAATGAACTCACTTGCCTAAGTGTGTTGGACAGTGATCCCCTCCTGTGGCACAAACGACTTGGTCATGCGAGTCTAACTCAGCTTAACAAACTAGTCTCTAAGGACTTAGTGGTAGGACTTCCTAACATTAAGTTCAAGGAGGACAAAGTTTGTGAGGCATGTGCCAGGGGGAAGCAGGTAAGGTCCTTTTTCAAAAGTAATAAAATAGTCAGTACCACCAGGACGCTGGAACTGGTTCATATGGATCTATGTGGTCTTATTAGAACTTTGAGTAGAGGTGGTAAGAGATATGTGATGGTGCTAGTTGATGATTATTCAAGGTTCACTTGGACCTTATTCCTGGAATCTAAGGATGAATCATTTGATATGTTCACCTCATTTGTCAAGAAAACTCAAAACCAATTAGGACATCAACTAACATCAATAAGATCTGACCATGGTACTGAATTTGAGAATGCTATGTTTGCTGAGTTCTGTGATGAACATGGTGTTAATCATAAGTTTTGTGCTCCTAGAACCCCACAGCAAAATGGGATTGTTGAAAGGAAAAATAGAACTCTTGAAGACATGGCAAGAACCATGCTTCTATCTAGCAAACTACCTCACAGCTTCTGGGCTGAAGCAATAAACACTGCTTGTTACATAATCAATAGATGCATGACCAGACCTCTGGTAGAGAAAACTCCCTATGAATTACTTAAAGGGAGAAAGCCCAACATATCACACTTTAGGGCTTTTGGATGCAAGTGTTTTGTACATAATAATGACAAATACTCCCTAGGAAAATTTGACCCCAGAAGTGATGAGAGAGTATTCTTGAGATATTCATCACATAGCAAAGCTTATAAAGTGTATAATAAAAGAAATATGTGTGTAGAAGAAAGTATACATGTTGTCTTTGATGAAACTAGCATTCTTGCTGAGAGACAGGAACTTGTAGATGAGGAGCTTGGACTGGTAAGAAGCAGTGATCACATTGAAGCAAGCACGGAGGTGGAACATGTGATGGACCAGGTTCAACTACCCCAAGCATCATGACAGGGGGAATTCAACATATGCAACCTTACCCTCATCCTGCTTCACAGCAACAAGACACCATGGAATCGTCTAGGAATGAACAGCTAGTACTTACACCACACAAACATCAGAGTTCTCACCCTCTTGAGAACATTATAACAGATTTGGCATCCGGAATCAAAACAAGATCATCCTTGAAAAATCTGTGTGCGTTTGATGCCTTTCTATCCATGATCGAACTAAAGAACATTGGGGAAGCCCTATAAGATGCCGATTGGGTAAATGCCATGCAAAAACAGCTCCATCAGTTTGAAAGAAGTAAAGTATGGCACTTGGTACCCAGACCACTAGATAGATCAGTGATTGGCACCAAGTGGGTCTTCAGGAACAAGCTCAATGAGGATGGAACTGTTACAAGGAATAAGGCAAGATTAGTTGTTCAAGGGTATAGTCAAGAAGAAGGAATTAAATATGATGAGAACTTTGCCCCTGTGAAAAGACTGGAGGCAATCAGACTTCTTATAGCATTTGCTGCACACATGGAATTCACTCTTCATCAGATGGATGTTAAGAGTG
>ML410338.1:76807-140323 GCA_005239525.1 Nicotiana knightiana
AAGACTGGAGGCAATCAGACTTCTTATAGCATTTGCTGCACACATGGAATTCACTCTTCATCAGATGGATATTAAGAGTGTATTTATCAAAGGCTATCTGAAGGAAGATGTATTTGTCAAGCAGTCTCCAGGTTTTGAAAGCAAGGAGTCACCTGACCACGTATACAAACTCGAAAAGGCTCTATATGGTCTCAAACAAGCACCAAAAGCATGGTACGAACGATTATTAAAATTCTTGCTAGAACATGGGTACAAACGGGGCAAAATTGATAGTACCTTGTTCTTAAGGGAAAAGGGTAACGATCTCCTGGTTGTACAAATATATGTGGATGATATTATATTTGGGGCGACTTCTGAAAAATTGAGCAAGGAATTTTCTATGCTAATGGGAAGTGAGTTTATGAGTATGATGGGTGAGCTAAACTTTTTCCTAGGCTTGCAAATTATGCAAAACCCAAATGGAACAATGATCCACCAATGAAAGTATGTGAAAGAATATCCCAAGAAGTTTAAAATGGAAAACTCAAAATAAATAGACACTCTCATAGCCACAACTACAAAATTAGATGTGGATGAACCTGGTTCATCTGTTGATCATAAGCTATACAGAGGGATGATTGGGTCTATGTTATATCTCACTGCCAGAAGACCTGATATTGTGTTCAGTGTGGGATTGTGTGCTAGGTTTCAGGCAAATCCAAAGGAGTCCCACCTCACTGCAGTAATCAGAATTTTGAGATATTTGAAAGGCACCACTGGTTTGTGCCTTTGGTATCCTAAAGGTAGTAATTTCGACCTTGTAGGATATGCTGATGCTGATTATGCAGGATTCCTGGTTGACAGGAAAAGTACTTCAGGTATGGCTCACATTCTTGGTTCATGCCTTGTGTCTTGGGCTAGGAAGAAACAAAATTCAGTAGCCTTGTCTACTGCTGAGGCTGAATATGTGGTTGCAGCCTCATGGTGTGCCCAATTGTTATGGATCAAGCAACAACTCATGGACTTTGGTATTGATGTGGGATGCATTCCTATTTTTTATGATAACACTAGTGTTATTAGTATGATGAAGAACCCGGTTCATCACAAAAGAACTAAGAACATAGATGTTAGGCACCATTTTCTAAGTGATAACAAAAGGAATGATCTCAATCGAATTTTGTGCTACTGATCATCAAATTGCTGATATATTCACTAAAGCACTTAGTAGGGAGCATTTTGAGAGAAACAGGCTGGAATTAGGGATGATTAAGGTCACCTGATTGAAATATATATATATATATATATATATATATATATATATATATATATATATATATATATATATATATATATATATATATATATATATATATATATATATATATATATATATATATATATATATATATATATATATATATATATATATATATATATATATATATATATATATATATATATATATATATATATATATATATATATATATATATATATATATATATATATATATATATATATATATATATATATATATATATATATATATATATATATATATATATATATATATATATATATATATATATATATATATATATATATATATATATATATATATATATATATATATATATATATATATATATATATATATATATATATATATATATATATATATATATATATATATATATATATATATATATATATATATATATATATATATATATATATATATATATATATATATATATATATATATATATATATATATATATATATATATATATATATATATATATATATATATATATATATATATATATATATATATATATATATATATATATATATATATATATATATATATATATATATATATATATATATATATATATATATATATATATATATATATATATATATATATATATATATATATATATATATATATATATATATATATATATATATATATATATATATATATATATATATATATATATATATATATATATATATATATATATATATATATATATATATATATATATATATATATATATATATATATATATATATATATATATATATATATATATATATATATATATATATATATATATATATATATATATATATATATATATATATATATATATATATATATATATATATATATATATATATATATATATATATATATATATATATATATATATATATATATATATAAATGAAAAAAAAATTGGCTAGAAAATTTTAATTAGGTACTTAATCAGATTAATAATTGCTCAGCATCATGTCTTTATTGCCATACTCTTGTGCCATGTATTAATATGATTCCCTGGATACTAATAATGTGTATCTATCTTTGTAAATAGAGGCAATTTAAAGATTTCTAACAGGATGAACCTGGTTCATCCATTCTAATTCATCTAACTAACAAGGTACATACTCTTCTCCATGTATTAATTCAATTACAGTCATACATGAGCAGGATTCTTTCAATAATTGGTTCAAACACAAATACTTCGTAATCACCCAAATTGAACCAGTTTAAAGAAGTCTAGTCTTCACTTAATTAGCCTAGGGTAAGGGGAAATTAAATGTCTAATCAAGTCATTCCTTCGGCGATTAGACTCCTACTTGAGTACAAATTCTGCAGGTTGAAATCTCCCTAGGCACATCTTATAAAAGGTCATCATTACTCTTCTCTTCATAAAGCTACCCCCAAACAAAGTTCAACTCATACTACACAACCCAAAACTGATAACTCGCCTTTTCTTCCTAACAATACATGATTACGATGAGGGACATTCTGAATCTGTCTCTAATTCTCCATCCGTTTACAGTTCTGAATCACCAGAAATTTCATCAACCCTTGAAAATACACCCATTCCTGAACCCACTCCAAACCCTAGTCCTGCCCCCAAGAATCGTCGTGTCAAAGTTCTTGCCCGAAAATCTGTTGCTTCTGGGCTAGGGAAAAATTCTTGGAGGATCTTATTAAAGCAGAAAAAGGTACTAAGTTAGATTCGTCCAGTGAATCCTTTAAATCAGCCAATGAGGAAGACGCACCTGGTTCAACCAGTTCTGAAAAAGGTAATCTTGAAATCAATTCTAAATTTACTTCTGCTGATAAACGATTCATGTTTGTTGGGTCTGTTATTGATGTTGAAGTACCTGAAAAGCAGAGGGGTGGTAGAAAAGAAAGAATTCTGGAGAGAGAGGGAAAAGAAGTTGTGAGGGATCTGGGGAGGATGGTACCACGTTGGTTATTTGTGGTCCCATTCCCGAAACTGTTGGAGAAAACGTCACAGATTTAGGGGGAAGCATAGTTGAGGAAGCTGCAAAAGGTCTTGCAAGTCTGAAGAAAGGAACATATGAACCTGGTTCATCCGGGGAAGAAACATTGGCTGAAAGGATGAAGAAACTGGCGGAGTCCTGTAACCCCAAGAAAAGAAGGCATCAGAAGCCCAAGAAGGCAACTCACCCAGATCCTTCAAAGAAAAGAAAAATTTCTGAAGTTGTTGATGTTCCTGCTCCAAAAGTAAAAGCTACTTGTAGCACTGTGAGAGATGTAGAAGAGAAATTAGAAAAGGCTCTGAAAGAGAGTAGGAAGAAGAGGGCAGCAAAAGGAAAAGCAAATGTTGGAAAGCCTGTTGATGCTATTGAGATTGAAGAGACGCCGTTGGACCTGGTCCAACAGGAGGAGCATCCTGCTCCAGGTGTGGCTGAGACACCAATACCCACAAAGGCTAAGGCTTCTTCAAAGAAGTCAGCTATAATGTCTGTCACACCAACAAGATATGTTAATAGGACCAGGGCCAAGCTAAATAAAGTGAAAATTATTGAGAAAGAGGATGATGATGCAGACTGGAGTGGAGAGGAGGAGAAGGAAATAGGAGAGGTGACTAATAGAGTTACCATGTTTGGAAAAAGAACAATACTTAAGGGTAAGCTGGTGAAGGATCTAGAGGAGCCTGGAATGCAATATCTGCTGGAAACTCTGGAGGTGCAGGGCTGGAAGGACCTGGTCCTTCGCATGGAAGGCAGGCTGGCAAGGGCTGAGTTGGTAGAATTCATGGGAAATGCCATTGTCAAGGAAGGCAAGTTCACCTCCATGGTCAAAGGAATTGAAGTTTCCTTTGATGCTAAAGAACTGGGTGTTATTCTGAACATACCAGATGAGGGCTATGAGGACTACACAAGGAAAAGATGGCCTTGTCTAGATGGGATGGCCTCAGCAATCAACATCACCAGATTCTTCAGTGATAATGAGAAGGAAATTGAACCCAGGCTGGTTTACAAGAGTTAAATGAAGCCAGAGCACAAGCTACTCTTCGAGTTCGTCATCAAGTTCCTACTGCCTAGACAAGAAAGAAGGCACATTGCAAATTATATGGATCTTATCTTGATGGAATGCATGTACAGGGGAAAGCAAATAAATTTTCCAGCTTTCATCATCCAACTCTTTGACAGAGTTGTGAATGGAACCAAAGCACACGCAATTCCATATGGCTTCATTCTAACAGCAGTGCTTGCACATTTTGGGGTTCCATTAAAGAAGGCTGAGATGGCTACTGCCAAAGACTATTTTGGGAAGGAAACTTTATGACATGTGACTACAATGTCAATGTTCCTGTGGATGAACCTGGTTCATCTAGGAAGCAACAAGTCAACAACAAAGTTAGAACTCTGGTGCAGGAAAATGAGATTAAGGATATGGAGATCCTTCGTTTGAAGTCTCGTGTGATTGAGGTTGAAGCTGAGCGGGATGCTCTTAGGGATGAATTAGCAAAGGAGAAAGAAAAGAACGAGGGTGTTCTTCAGCATATGCTTTGTCTCCTACAATCCAAGACCACAACCTCCTCTGCACCTTCCCATCCTTAGGCTNTTCAGTTATTTTTACTCTGTTTTTTTGCTCATGGTTGGTTTTTTTTTCTTCTGTATGGTGGTTGATAATCGTTACTAATCAATGAATTTTGCTTCTAGTTAATGACTTGTCTCAATTTCTTAGTTAGCTAACATTTATTGGCTTCTTGTGTTGATTAATCATGCTTTGCAGTTGCCTCAATGGCCATGAGTAATAATTAATAAATCTGGTAAGTATATCATTTTGTATACTTTTCGATGATGCCAAAAGGGGGAAGATATGTGGCTGGAAAAAACATTTCAAAGTGATATTTATAACCTAATGAACCTGGATTCTCTATGATTAATGCTTAAAACTATACAAAGTGTTTGAAGTGTATACAGGATTAAGCATAGAGTTTGTCATCATCAAAAAGGGGGACTTTGTTGACCTATGTCGCTGCATAGTTTTTAAGATTGACAAATGGTTGACCAGTTGAATCAGGTCCATCAGAGCACACATCTTGAACTGAATAGCTGGCACATGAACCGTATATGCATAGGAGATATTTGTGAATGTGAAATATAAATGAACCAAGAGATTGTCTCCTAATGCGAAAGGTTGCAAACTGATGAGAAGACCAAAGTCGAATTCAGCAAGGGAAGTAACAAAATAAAGGAAGTTGAGTTTGGTACGAATTTGTTCACCCAGGTAAAGTTGGACTAGAATTGGACGACAAGCTCAACTGACTCTATAAATACTTGATGTATTTCTACTGGAATGACTCACGCATAAAAGCTGAAGTGAATCAAAAGTCTGAAAGTAAAGTTCCCAGAGTCAATTTGCTAGCAGAGTCATTGTGCGATTAAAAGTCTATAGATCAACTAGAAGAAACAGTTCCATCTGATTAATTATTGAGTCTAGTTGATTTTAGTAGGAGTTTTAATATTGTATCATTCAACTTTCATAGAAGCAATTGTAATAGGTATGCATTGTTCAAGTTAGAGTTAACTTGAGGCGTGTAGAAATTAACTAGGAGCTAGTTACTACAAAGGGATTAGAGTTAGTCCTAGGATTACAAAAGAGTTTATTTTTTAAGTCCGTTTGGCTTAAAGTATTTAGTGAAGAGTTTGAGAAAATCCTACTAAGTAGTAGGTCGTGGTATTTTCACCTTTTGAGCCAGGTGTTTTCCACGTAAAAATCCTTGTGTTTTTACTTTACTGCTTTTAATATTCCACGACACTAGAATTAAGTACATCAAGAAGAACCAGGCTCTTCTATTGGGACAACACTCGAAAATTGGGTACCACACAAAGTAACTTTTCTTCTTGTGTGGTTTTGACGTCTAAAACAAGAGTTCTTAATTAGGAAAAATTTCATTTTATGGTTATGAAAGAAATTGTTTTAGGACATAAAATCACTGCTAAAGGAGTAGGCGTTGATAAGGCTAAAATTAATCTTACTGTAGGATTATCCCCTCTCACAGTTGTGAGAGGCATTAGAAACTTTCTAGGTCATGCGTATTTTTATAGACGATTCATAAAAGATTTCAAGAACGATGACTAACCTCTTGATGAAAGGCATTAAATTTGATTTTTCCAGGTGATTGTGTGAAAGCGTTTGAAACCCTTAAGGAAAATTTATCAATTGCACCCGTAGATGTGTCCCTTGATTGAAACAACCTTTTGAGGTCGTGTGTGATGGTAGTGATACAGCAGTTAGAGATTTTTAGGACAAAGAAAGGATAAGGGTTTCCGTCCCATTTACTATGCTAGTAGGACATTGAGTGAGACTCAAGGGAATTATCCACCACAGAAAAATAGATACTAGAAGTAGTGTTTGCTTTTGATAAGTTCCGCTCCTATTTTATAGGAACCAAGGACTTATCGGGAGGGTTAAAGAAAGGCAATGAAGTAGTGTTTGCTTTTGCTCGTTTGTACGAGGATCTCGGGGGCAAAGGCGAGGACAAGAAGTTGTACCGGTTGGCCAAGGTGAGGGAGATAAAGGCCCGTGACTTGGACCAAGTCAAGTGCATCAAGGACGAGGATGGAAAAGTATTTATGGACGAGGCACTTATTAGGAGAATATGGAAAACATACTTCTGAAAACTGTTGAACGAGGAGGGGGATAGACGCAATGTGCTGGGTGAGTCGGAGTACTCCGAGAGTCAGGGGATTTTGGGTACTCTAGGCAGATTACGATAGAGGAGGTCGAAGGGGAGATGCATAATATGTGTAGGAGCAGAGCAACGGGGCCAGACAAAATCCTGATGGAATTCTGGAAGAGCGCGGGGCGAGCACGCTTGGAGAGGCTCAATGGGCTATTTAATGTTATTTTTAAGATGAAGAAGAAGCCCAAAGAATGGAGGTGGAGTACGATGGTTTCACTTTACAAGAACAAGGGTGATATCCAAAATTGCAACAATTATAGGGGTATCAAGTTTTTGAGTCACACTATGAAGGTTTGGGAGAGGGTGTGGAGGCTAGGGTAGGTGTGTGTCTATTTCCGAGAATCAGTTTGGATTCATGCCAGGACTTTCGACCACGAAAGCGATTCATCTGGTAAGGATAATAGTGGGAGTAGTACAGGGAGAGGAAGAAGGAATTGCATATGGTGTTTATTGACCTTGAGAAAGCATACGATAAAGTCCCGAGGGAGGTCTTGTGGAGGTGTTTGGAGGCTAGCAGCTTTCCGATAGCGTACATTAGGGTGATTATGGATACATACGATGATGCTAAGACTCCGGTAAGGACTGTGGGTGGTGACTCGGAGAATTTCCCTATGGTGATGGGTTGCACCATGGATTGCCTCTTAGCCCGTTTTTATTTGCCTTGGCGATGGATGAATTGTCGCGACACATCCAAGGAGAGCTGCCTTAGTGCATTCTATTTACCGATGATGTAGTGTTGATTGATGAGACGCGAAGCGGAGTTAACGCGAGGTTGGAGGTTTGGAGACATACCTTGGAGTCTAAAGGTTTCAAATTGAGTAGAACAAAAACAGAATACTTGGAGTGCAAATTGAATGACGGGACCTATGAAGTAGATGTAGAGGTAAATCTTGATGCTCAAGTTATCCCCAAGAGAGCGAGTTTTAAGTATCTCGAGTCTATTATCCAAGGTAACGGGGAGATTAATGAAGATATCGCACATTGCATCAGAGTGATATGGATGAAAGTGAGGCTTGCTTCCGGTGTTTTATGTGATAAGAATGTGCCGCCAAGATTAAGGGTAAGTTTTATAGAGTAGTGGTTCGATCGACTATGTTGTATGGGGCTGAGTGTTGGCCAGTCAAGAACTTCCATGTCCAGAAGATGAAAGTAGCAGAGATGGGGATATTGAGATGGATGTATGGGTGTACCGGGAGAGATAAGATTACGAATGAAGCTATTCACGATAAAGTGGTAGTAGCCACTGTGGAGGACAAGATGCGGGAGTTGAGGTTGAGATGGTTCGGACATGTTACGAGAAGAAGCATTGATGCTCCTGTTAGGAGGTGTAAGAGGTTGGCCATGGAGAGTTTGAGAAGAGGTCGAGGTAGGCCTAAGAAGTACTGGGGACAGGTGATTAGACAATTGGCACTGCTTTAGCTCACTGAGAACATGACCCTTGATATGAGGGTGTGGAGGTCGAGGATTAAGGTTGAAGGTTAGTGGGTAGTTTTTAGTGGCTCACCGATAGTCTTAGTAGAACGTATGTCCCTTCATATTCTTAGATTTTTATTTCGTTATGTGGTTTTGTTCGCCTCAGGTATTATATTCTGTGTTGTTATTATTTGGTACTACTTATCCTTTATCTCTCTCTTTTTCTTTCTCTTCCTTTCTCTTCCTTCTTTCTTTCTTTCTTGCTTTCCCCTTCTTCTTACCCTGTTTCTATTATTTGGTATTACTTATCCTTTATCTCTCCGTTTTCCTTTTTTTTTCCTTCTTTCTTTCTTTCTTTATTTCCTCTTCTTCTTACCCTTCCTGACGCGAGGATCTATTGGAAACAGCCTCTCTACCTGCATCAGGTAGGGGTAAGGTCTGCATGAAGACTACCCTCCCCAGACCCCACCTGTTGGGAACATACTGAGTTTTTTATTGTTGTTTTTGTTGTCAGCTTCAAAATACCTCTTATCTAAGAAAGATGCTCGACTTAGATTATTAAGATGGATTTTACTTCTGCAAGAATTTGTCCTTGAGATAGAGGATTAAAAAAAGGACAGAGAACCAAGTAGTTGACTGTTTGTCAAGATTAGAAAACCCTCCCCTTGAGTTTAATGAGATAAAAAATAAATTTCCTGATGAACATATTTTTTAGTTGACACAATTGTGACTCAACCACCCTGGTTTGCAGATATCACAAACTACTTGGTTGGAAAGTGGATACCGCAAGATTTCTCTTACCAACAAAGAAAATTTTTTATTTATGATACAAAGTATTATCTTTTGGATGAACCTTACATATTTAAAAATTGTGTAGATAATACCATTAGAAAGTGTGTACGTGAAGAAGAAATGAATAAAATTCTACATCAGTATCATGATGGAGCAATTGGAGGACATTATGCAGCAAATCGAACGGCTTTTAAAGTTTTAGAATCCAGATTTTTCTGGCCCACTCTCTTTAAAGATGCCCGAGCGTATGTAGCACAATGTAACAGTGTCATAGAACATGTAATATCACCAACATACATGAGATTCCATTGCAATAAGTACGGGTATGTGAAATATTTGATGTTAGGGGAATAGATTTTATATGTCCTTTTTCCTTCTTCTCACTCTTTTGAATATATCATTGTGGATGTAGATTATGTGTCAATATAGGTTGAAGTCATCCCCACAAGAAACAATAATTCTCATGCAGTGTGAATTTTTTTAGAAAAAAATATTTTTACCAGATTTGGCACACCACGAGTCATCATTAGTGACCAAGGAACTTATTTCATCAATAGGAAATTTTCTGCTTTACTCTCAAAATATAATGTGAATCACAAAAACGAAACACCATATCATGCTCAAACTCAAGGGCAAGTTGAGGTTTCCAACCGCGAGTTAAAACAAATTCTTCAAAAAGCAGTTGGGATCTCAAGAAAAGACTGGGATTTAAAATTAGATGATATATGAGCGTACCGAACGACTTTCAAAATGCTAATTGGAACATCTCCATATAGATTAATCTTTGGAAAAGTTTGTCATTTGCTCGTAAAATTAGAACACAAAGTTTTTTGGGCATTGAAAGCACTGAACTTTGATTTAACCACCGCTGGTAAAAAGCGATTTATTCAGGTTAATGAATTGGAAGAACTGAGATTGGGAGCCTATGAAAATGCTCAAATTTTCAAAGAAAAAAAGAAAATATGGAATGACAAGTTGATTCGACTAAAGAGTTTCAAAATTGGAGATCAGATACTTCTTTATAGTAGTCGACTCAAGTTATTCCCAGGAAAATTAAAAACCTGGTGGATAGGTCCTTACAATGTTATAAGTGTTACTCCATACGGGATAATTGAAATTCAAAAAAATGGAGGAGACAAGTTTAAGGTAAATGGTCGCAAGCTAAAGTTGTACTTTGGAGGACACTTTGAACAGTATACATCTGTTAGTTTGATAGACTGATAAATTCTACAATTAATAAGTCGAGCTGACGACGTTAAACTCATAACTAAGATACAAGACCCGTATCCATTAAGGGACAAGCAATGTATCCTCATAAGCCAGACATAGATTTGGGTAATTAAATGCTTTATTAATTTATCTGGTCAATATCCAGGTTACTGTACAACTAGAACATCTCATGAAGGCCTCTACAAAAACAGTCACATGTGTAGGAGTAACTCCATGGTGATCGGTACGCCTAAGTAATTGGTTGATTAACCATTTAATTAAATCAATTCAAATGTTCGCACAGATAAATTTGTACATGTGTAGTCACACATTCTTTCAAGTTTTTTTTCTCTCTCTTTAAAAATAATATATATATATATATATATATATATATATATATATATATATATATATATATATATATTCGTCTTTTATTTTATTCTTAATTTTTGCTTATGTACAATATTAATGTTTAAAGTAAATGTTTGCATATTTTCAATCATAATTTTTTTTTTCATTTATACCATATAACTTTCAAATTTGTGATTTTATTTTTGTGAAAGCAAGAATGAGTATTTCCAAATTTGAGAAAGTGTTGGAATTGAGAAGCATTATGATCATAACAGGTAGAATCAATAAAATTATGCTAGAACTTGCCCCAAATGTCTATCAAGGAAAAAAATTAGACAACACTATTTTTAGACAAGGTGTATATATATGTAGAATAAATTTTTGGTTCAAAAAGCTTTAATTTAAGGAATCTATTGAGAGAAATGATAACTTAAGTGATATTAATTATGGAATTGGAGAACATGACCTTTAGCCCAATCTCTAGAGTTAATTTCTTTGTATTGAGTTGTACATAGTTACTTTGGTAAAATAATAGGCTCTCATAATAAAGATGGATGGAACAAAGTCACTACAAATATATCATTTTACCTTACCAGCATCAAGCCTATCATTACAAGCCGAAAAAGTTCTAAAATAATTTTTAAAATTAGTGTCCATTCTACATTAGCGGAGACTGATATGAAGGGCAAGCTTATGGACAAAAATTTAAGAAACTCAAAATTGTGATTATAATGTTATCAATCTCAAAAGGTTCATCAAAAGAGAAGTTGAAAGTAAGCGGAAGCAGAAACAAGGTATAGATTTGGCGAATTGAAAATCTTATAGAATTTGATTTTTATGTGAAATTTTTTATTTTTTTGTACTTTTCTACTCTACAAGAAACAACATTTATTAATAAAATTACTACCTCGAGGATGAGCAAGGATCCAAGTGTGGGGGAGTTTGATGACTATAAAATATTCATATATTATATACTTAAAAATAAATTATCTTAAATAAAATATATATAATATGTCAATTCTCTGTATTTTCTAATAGTATTTTGAAGGAAATAAAAATATCATGATAAAGCAAATAAAGGAAATAAAAAGAGATCATGAGGCATCATGGCAAAAGAAGCACGAGGCAACATGGCAAAAGAAGCACGAGGTAACATGTCACCTTATGGGATTTGATTTCTATAAATAGTATGCCATATTAGTATTGAAATGGGGACATGAGACATGCCAATTAGCAACATTTTCTCTAGCTTTGGTCTTTGCTTCTTATTTATCTATTTCACTTTTCTCTTGTAGTTTTTGAATTTCCTAAGAGTATTGATATTATTTTAAGACTTCCTTTCTTTGTGAGATTTAAATACTACATAATGGAGTAACCTCTTTTGTTGGGATAGTTGATGAAGCTCGATATCGTTATAATATTAATCTCAATTTTACTACATGCTTGACCTAAACTCTCTACTTATATTTCTATATTGTGCTGGAATATTAGTTCTAATTAATTATTATCACTTCTATCTATTTATTCTCCAAAGTTAGTTGTATGTACTTTTTGTGATTCTTACGAAGCAAAATTAATATATGATTTGAGTAAAATAATAGAGTGTGAGTAATTCTTATTAAGCTATCATTCCAAGTCTGTAATTTAGCTTAGTTCCATTCTAATTCTCACGGAGAAGTTATAATTGGAAAGATTATTGATTTTTATTAAAAAGTAATTGCAAAAGATTTTTGCTATCTTTTAGCACAATTAAGGCAAGAAAATTATTCCAGTTTAATCACTACGAGTCATATATCAATTGATTTACATAACCTCGCAAATTGGTATTAAATGATTATTTCTTACTGAGCAAAATATAATTATATCAGCAATAAGTAGTTATTCCTAAGAGAAATACATGTAGAAGCTAAGATGTTTTATTATCACGTTATCAAGTGAATTCAATGATTCCAAACTCTTTTTAAATATAAATCTTCCAAAAGTTATTTTGTTTCAACTTAAGCAATTTAAATTTTCAACAAACAATACTTCATCAATTTGATTTTCTCAAATAGTACTAAGAATATTATAAGTTTGTAGCTAAATTCTCCAATCTTTGTGGGACGATATCATAAACTATACTATAATTTGACAAAGTACGAGTAGAAAAATATTATACGCATTGGCCTCGTCATATATTTTAAGACTCTAGTGTGTGTACATATGAGGATGTAAATGGTGATGTAATTCTAGAATTGGGGCGTACTGGTCCTTATTCCATGAATTTTTTGACATTGTGTTTGGATGGTGATATAGAAATTGAGTCATTCGATCCTTTGGAGGAGCCAATGGACGAGGGAGAAGGTGCTTAAATTCTGGAATTTATCGTAGTAGAGAGACATAATTGCATACCTCATCTGAAGGTCAAGAAGTGTAGAATGCGAAATTTGTTTCTTGGCCCAATTTCATTTGTACCACCACCCCACGAGCATAGAAAAAATCTTGAAGCTAAATTTGGGGCTCAATTCAAAAGTTCGAGATGGAGACAAAAAGTTCTTCAAGTCAAGCCGACGTTAAATCATTCACTTGTTCGGAGGCAACCCAACTTTAGTGCTTTCTTTAATTTTTATTTTTATTATATTATTTTTGTATTGCTTGTTTTGATTTTGTATTATTACAAGCATATAAAGCAAAGCCATTAGAAGAGTGAAAAAGCGAGCTAGATAATGGGAACTAAGTGTCGGGTGCCCACACAAAAGACCATTTGTCACGACCCAAATTCTCCCTCCGTGAATTGTCGTGACAAAACCTAGTCTCTACGACTAGGTAAGCCTTACACTTTGCCGAAAGGAAATAAAAGCCTGAACATAAACAACTAACAATAACAAAAATCCGAATAAGCAATTGAATGCCGCTCGACAGATGCAACTATCAACTTCCGAAATGTAAAAAAAACACTCTCAAGTCCCAGAACACTGTAAGTCACAAGCTACTATAAGTCTTAAATGTTCTATACATCATTTCTACAGAAAGAGCTAAAAATGATCATAAGGGGATAGAGGGGGACTCCGAGGATCTGCGGGCGCGGGAAGATGAACCTTGAAGTCTCCAATAAGTAGCAACGAATGCAACTAGTGATGAGGCTGGTGAGATGAACCTGGATATGCACACGAAAAATATGTGCAGGAAAGGGTGTGAGTACACCACAATGGTACACAGTAAGTTCCAGGCCTAACCTCGTTCGAGTAGTGACGCGGTCAAGTAAGGGCCCTATTGGTATATAAGTAATAAAGCAAGGCAAGAATGAAATATCGTAGTAAAATAAGTACTGAAATTCAATAAGAAAGAAATCATAGAAAGATAACAGCTTAGTACACAGAAATGCAACAAGGGATCTCCCGAGATACCGTCTCATAGTCCTAAACGTAAATGTACAGGGGGATCTCCTGAAATACCGTTCCGTAGTCCAGAAGTAAATATGCAAGACAGGGGGATCTCACGGAATACCATTTCGTAGTCCCAAAGTAAATATGCAGTCCAAATAATTAGAATTCAATAAATACAACTCGGAATCCTACAATTCAGCCTAAGTACAAGTTAAGATAAAACAGGTAAATTCACTAACATGTTGCACGTAGTTCGGATAAATAGTTAAGGAAAGTAGGCATGCTATTCTAATCTAGTAGGATACTACACATGCTGAAAGGATTCAAATAAGAAGGAAAATAGGTTATTACTAAGTAGAAATCGGGTTTTTAGAACAATTAGCCCGTGTACGTACTCAACACCTCATGTACACGGAGCTCATATATAAAAAATGGTACCAATCATAAGGAGAGTTCCCCCACACAAGGTTAGGCAAGCCCCTTACCTCAAATCAAGCTCAAATTAATCTGAAACAATGCTCTTTCCATGAAAATTCAACTCCGATTGGCCCAAATCTAGCAAAAATCAATTACATAACACAAATACATCTACAAAGAACCACTCTAGGTACTGAAATCAAAGCTAAAGCAAGGAATTAGAAATTCGCCCAAAGAGCCTCCCCAGGCCCACGTCTCAGAATCGAGTAAAAGTTACCAAATACGAACACACATTCACTCATGAGTTCACTCGTACAAAAATTACCCAAATTTGATGTCTAAATCCCAATCAAAACTCATAAATTCGGTTGGGAAACTTTTCCCCTATTTTCCCAACTTTTCAATCCAAATCCCAAATTAAATGGAGAAAACAACGACAGATTAATGAAATACAACCAAAAACGAGTTACAGATCGTTACCCCAAAGCTCTCTCTGAAAATCCCTCAAAGCATCGCCAATTTTTGAGCTCCCAAGTTCAGAAATGAATAAAGTAATCAAACCCTCCATTTAGCCCCTTTTCTGCCAGTTAAACCGCACATGCGGTTACTTACTCGCATCTGCGACCCCGCACCTGCTTAAGAACCATCGCAGGTGCGAAAACAACTTAAATGTGCTGGTACCGCATCTGCGAGCCTGCTCCTATGGTCCCCAACTGCTTCTGCAGACCCCTCACCGCACCTGTGGCCCGTATCCATATTTGCGACTCCATAGCCGCTTCTACGGCTTTGCACGTGCGGACCAAAATGCGCAGGTGCGGTTACACCAGATACAACAACTTCAGCTATTATCCTAAGTCTCAATTCAATCCGTTAAGCACCTGAAACTCACCCGAGGCCCACAGGACTTCAACCAAGCATACCAACCAATACTAAAACACCATACAAACTTAGTCGAATAACTCAAAAGAACATCAAAACACCAATTTACACCCGGATCCAAGCCTAAGGAACTTCTAAACTTCTGAATTCCATTATCGACGCTGAAACCTACGAAACCACATCCGATTGACCTCAAATTTTACACGCAAGTCAAAAATGACACCACAAACCTACTCCAACTTCCGGAAGTCCAATCCGACCTCGATATCAAAATTGATACTTCCGGCCAAAATTACAAAAATCCCAACTTTCGCTAATTCAAGCCAAATTCTACTATGGACCTCCAAATCACGTTACAGACATGATCCTAAGTCCAAAATCACCTAACGGAGCTAACAGAACCATAAAAATTTAAATCTGAGGTCATTTACACATAAGTCGACATTCTGTCGACTTTTCCAACTTAAGCTTCCAGTTAAGAGACTATGTGTCTCAGTTCACTCTGAAACCACTCTGGACCCAAACCAACCAACCTGGTAGGACATAATATAGTAGTAAATCACAACAGAAGATGAAATGGGGAAATAGGTATATAACTCTTGAAACGATCGGCCAAGTCGTCACATCCTCCCCCTCTTAAAGTAATCGTTTGTCTTCGAACGAGTATAGAGACATACTTGAAGCTATGAAAAGATGAGGATAATGGTTGGGCATATCCTTCTCGGTCTCCCAAGTCGTCTCTTCGACCGACTGACCCATCCACTGAACCTTTACTGAAGCAATATTCTTTGACCTTAGCTTCCTTACCTGCCTGTCCAAAATGGCCACTGGCTCCTCAACATAAGATAGATCCTTGTCCAACTGGACTGAGCTGAAACCTAATACATGAGTCGGATCACCGATATACTTCTGGGGCATAGAAACATGAAATTCTTGACGCACACTCGACAATCTAGGTGGAAAGACAAGCTTGTAAGACACCTCCCCTATCCTTTGAAGTACCTCAACAGACCAATTAACCGGGGGCTCAACTTGCCCCTCTTCCTAAACCTCATAACACCCTTCATGGGTGATACCTTCTACAGAACCTTCTCCCCGACCATGAAAGACACATCACCGACCTTCATGTCTGCATAGCTTTTCTCCCTAGACTGCACCGCGCGATGCCGCTTCTAAATCAATTTCACCTTGTCTAATGCATCCTGGACCAAGTATGTACCCAAGAGCCTAGCCTCACCCCGGATCAAACCATCCCACTGGAGATCTACACCGCCTCCCATATAAATCCTTGTGCGTAGCCATCTGAATGCTCGACTGATAACTGTTGTTATGTGCAAACTCCACGAGTGGCAGAGACTGGTCCATGAACCCCCAAAATCAATGATACAAGCACGTAACATGTCCTCCAATATCTGGATAGTTCCCTCAAGCTGTCCGTCCGTCTGAGGGTGAAAGGATGTGCTCAACTCAACCTAGTTACCCAACTCTCGCTGCACCGCCCTCTAAAACTACGATGTAAACTGTGTGCCTTTATCTTAAATGATAGAAACTGGGAGTGAAGGCGAAAAATCTCTCGGATGTAAATCTTAGCCAATCGCTCTGAAGAATAGGTAGTACCAACTGGAATGAAGTGCGCGGACTTGGTTAGTCGATCTATAATCACCCAAATAGAGTCGAACTTCCTCGAAGTCCATGGGAGCCCAACTACAAAATCCATAGTGATCTGCTCCCACTTTTACACTGGGATCTCTAACCTCTGAAGTAAGCCACCCGGTCTCTGATGCTTGCACTTAAGCTGCTGACAGTTGAGACACTGAGCCAGAAACCCAACTATATCCTTCTTCGTCCTCCTCCACAAATAGTGTTGTCTCAAGTCCTGGTACGTATTTGTGGCACACGGGTGGATGGAATACCACGAGCTGTGGGCCTCCTCATGAATCAACTCCCAAAGCCCATCAACATTGGGCACACACATATCTAGCCATATATCCTCAACATGCCATCATCATCAATAGTCACCTCTCTAGCATCACCTTACCGAACCCTGTCCTAAAGGACGAGCAGATAGGGGTCATCATACTAACGCTCCCTGATACAAACATAAAGGGAAGACCTAGAGACCACAAAATACAATACCCGTCTCGGCCCCGAAATATCCAATTTGACAAACTGGCTGGCTAAGGTCTGAACATCCAATGCTAAGGGTCTCTCTGCTGCTGGAAGATATGCTAAACTCTCTGCCTGACGACTCAAAGCATCGACCACCACATTGGCCTTCCCCGGGTGGTACAAAATGGTGATGTCATAATCCTTAAGTAGATCCAACCACCTCCGCTGACGCAAGTTAAGATCCTTTTGCTTGAATAGGTGCTGCAAACTTCGGTGATCAGTGTAGATCTCACAAGGAAAACCGTACAAATAGTGCCACCAAATCTTCAGGGCATGGACAATAGCTACTAACTCAAGATCATGGATGCGTATGCAATCACCCTACCGTCCTGCATCAACGCCGCGCCATGACCAATCCGCGAAGCATCACAATATATGGTGTAAGACCCCGAACCTATAGGCCATACCAATACTAGGGCTGAAGTCAAAGGTGTCTTGAGCTTCTGAAAGGTCTCCTCACATTTCTCTGTCCACTTGAAAAGAGCGCCTTTCTAGGTCAGCCTGTTCATAAGTGCTGCAATAGATGAGAATCCCTCTACCAAACGATGGTAATACCCTACCAAACCAAGAATATTGCGGATCTCCGTAGCTGATGACGGTCTAGGCCAACTCTGCACTGCCTCCACCTACTTCGGATCTACCTTGATCCCATCACTCGATACTACATGACCCATGAATGCCACTGAGTATAGCCAAAACTCACACTTAGAAAATTTTGCATACAACCTCTCCTCTCTCAATGTCTGAAGCATGGTCCTCAGGTGCTGAATGATCCTCCCGAGTACAGGAGTACACCAGAATGTCGTCAATGAACACATGATGAAGGAGTCAAGATAACGCTGGAACACACTGTTCATCAAATGCATAAAGACTGCTGGGGAATTGGTCATCCCGAAATGCATGACAAGAAACTCATAGTGACCATATCTGGTTCTGAAAGCAGTCTTCGAGATATCTAGCTCCCGAATCTTCAATTGATGATAGCCTTAACGCAAGTCAATCTTGGAAAACACCCTTGCACACTATAACTGATAAAATAAGTCATCAATGAGAGGTAATGGATACATGTTGTTCACTATAACATTGTTCAGCTGGCGATAATCAATACACATATGCATAGAACCATCTTTTTTCTTCACAAACAAGACTGGAGAACCCTAAGGTGACAAACTTGGACGAATGAAGCCCTTATCAAGAAACTCCTTAAACTTCTCCTTCAACTCCTTCAACTCAGGAGTGTCACACCCCTTTTTTTACAACCTTACTAAACCCTATTAAAATAAATAAAAATATTTGCAAAGCTCAAAAGGGTTTTCAATTAGAAAGTGACAAAAATTGTGTTCAAAAGGACTTTTCAGAGTCACCACCTGACATTTGATTTCGGTGTGTCAGGTCACAGTTTTTTAGCAATAACTTTCCTTTTAAAACACTTTGGACTCCAAAGCTAAGTCAGCAACAGAGTTCTAGGTAAGGAGGTTCATTTGACCCGGGGAGAAGGTGTTAGGCATTCCCCGAGTCCCGTGAAAGTCACGGTTGCGTACTTGATCTAGTTGACTTTTAAAATATTCAAATTGAGGTAAACATAAACACAAAAATAAAAATGAACACACAAGAGGCTCAAGGTCGTCCCCACCTAATAAAATAAAAATAAAACTAAAAATTCTAACCGATCGTACATTGGTTCCTTCGCGATGCTCGTCATGGCCTTCATTTAAAAATACTTCGGGGCATACCTCGGAACCAAATATATACAGAATCTACGGGGCAAAACGGCATTCCCTATTCTTCAGGCGGGCTCCTAATGCCTCTTGAAATTGAAAATTGAAAATTGACGTTGTTTTTCAGGTGGGCTCCTAATACCTTTTTGACTTGAACTCGTAAACTGAAAGTTGTCCCTGTTCTTCATGCGGGCTCCTGATGCTTCTCTAACTTGAACTTGGAAAATGAAGGTTAACCCTGTTCTTCAGGCGGGCTCCTGATGCCTCTTGAAATTGAAAATTGAAAGTTCACATTGTTCTTCAGGAGGGCTCCTGATGCCTCTTGATCTTGAAAATTGAAACTTGACCCTCGTTCTCCATGTGGGTGCCTGAAATCACAACAAAACAGACAAAACAAAGAAAATTTTCTGCCCCAGTTTGTACCAGGAACATTTGTGAGTGTTAGTTGAATCCCATTTTCCAGGAGGGTCCTGAAAACTTAAATCTATTCCCATTATCCAGGAGGGTCCTGAAAACTTAAATCAAATCCCATTATCCAGGAGGGTCATGGGAACTTAAACCTAATCCCATTATCCAGGAGGATCCTAAAAACTTAAAATGAACGCATCTGAGCCATGCTCTTTTCCTAGAAGATCCCTGCAAAAAGAACAAAATTTCTTGACCTTGATCTATACTTTACTTATGGAGGATCCCTGCAGATCGAACAAATTTTCTTGCCCCTGTTTCAAACAAATGAAATCTTGTTAGTTTGAAAACGTGGTGGTTAGTTTGTGGCATTATTGCTGAAGGTTTCCTCTTCTGCCACTGTGATGCTTCGTTCTAATTAGCTGCTTCGATCTAACAAACAATTGTTTGAACTTTTGATGAATCTTGACCACAAAAACCCCTAAATGAACCAAACTAGGAAGTGCGTCTCCTAGGTTTGAGATTGAGCTTGAGGAAATCTATAAATTGAGTCCGACTAAACTAAAAATTGACCCTATTCTCTAGGCAGGACACCTGAACTCAAGAAAAACTAGAGATTAAAACTTAAGGAAACTAACAATTGACCCTATTCTCCATTTGGGACCCCTAAACTTAAGAAAACTAAAGACTAACAACTGGAGGAAACTAAAAATAACCATATTATCCAGGCGGGACTCCTGAACTTAAGGAAAAATAAATATTAAAAACTTAGTAAAACTAGAAATTGACCCTATTTTCCAGGTAGGACTCCTGAACTTGAAAAATTAGAAAACTGACCCTATTTTCCAGGCGAGACCTCTGAACTTAAGGAAAACTAAATATTAACGACTTAAGGAAACTAAAAGTGACCCTATTTTCCAGGCGAAACCCTTGAACTTGAGGAAAACTAAAGATTTCCCAACTAGTGGGATGTCTAGGCAGTATGGTTCTTCTCAACTACAGAAAATTCTTGAGAGGTGATGATCTTCTCAACTAGGAGGATGTCTAGGAGGTAAAAAAAAACATACTCAAACAGCCTTTGTGCTGACAAAATTGGGCATGACACCTAAAAGGTTCAAGCTTCCAAGCTTCCAAGCTTTGATTTGGACATAGTCTTCGTCCCTATTTCAAACCAAGAAAACTTGTGAGTTTAAAATGTGGTGGTTGGTTCGTGGCCTTGACTTTAAGGGTGATTACTCCTGTACTTGCCATGATTAACCTTGGTTTTGACTCGGAAGTCCTTTCTTGTTATTGACTAACCACTTTTTGTCAAACCTTACCACAGAAAATGCCTCTGATCTGTTCGAGCCCTATACCCTTTTTATGTTGCATCTTGCTCATGAATTGACATTTCTGGACCTTTTCATTTCACATGAATCCCAAAGCACGTCAATTTTTATCAAACCAGTGTTCATATTGTTCTTTCGTGACTTATGCCATTTTGATGTGCTAGCCAGATTCCGCTCTGTGCAATTGGAAAGCTAGTAGTAAATTTTGAAGTCGTTTCTCACTTGTTCTGACCAAACGGACTCAAAAAGAGGACTTGAACAAAGCAAGAGGAACAAAGTAAGGGACAATGGAAAGAGATGATATCTAACAAGAAAATTACAAGTAGAAACTTATAAGATGTGGACACCAACTCTAATGACCATGACATGCATTTTTTGATAAAACAGCCTAATCTGTCAAGAAAGTCTAATTTTCAACTCTTGTTATACCTCTATGCCGTGAAACTGTGCTTCAATGCTCCGATTATCTTATCTGATTCACGATGCTTATTCGAGTTGTAGTGCCTGAAGGGTTTTCAAACAAGCTACCCCAAAATAACCATTCAGACCCACATTCTCTCCTCACTAGGGAGGAATCTTGGTAGCTTGTTTTTATGTTTTTCGAGTTGTAGTGCCTGAAGGGTTGTTGGATGATCGAAAATGTTGTGAAGGCAAGAGTGTATTATGCAATGCTGGCACTCGCCATAAGGAGTAACCCAGTGGTTAGACAGATGACCGGACGTGTAGCTAGTATGGTGACGAGGCCTTCAGTGTAGTTAGCATAATACTGAGGTGGATTATGCGGAGCTCGGGATAGGTTTGGGGTTGGGCTCGAGGCTGAGTATATTTTGAGGCAGACCCTTGGAGCCATGTCTTAATCCTACAACCATGGCAACATCATCCATTTTTTTCTGACCCGGCAAGCTTCATGTGTCATTCTGAATTTCTTGTGTTGTGGCTTTTAAAGCAGAATAGCTCATGATCTTGCTTTACTTCAGCTCATTTTCTACCATTTCTCCCATTTTTACCACATCATTGAAATGCTTACCCACAGCCGAGATCAAATGCCTAAAGTAAGTAGGCTCTTGAGCTTGAAGAAAGTACTCAACCATCTCGGTTTCGTCCATCAGGGGATTGACTCGGGCAGCTTGCTCTCTCCATCTGAGCCCGTATTCCCTAAAGCTTTCATTAGGCCTCTTTTCCATCTAGGTGAGGGACATACGATCCGAGACAATTTCTATATTGTATTGAAAATGTCGAGCAAAGGACTGAGACATATCATCCCATGTATACCACCTGCTAGTATCTTGGCGGGTGTACCACTCCAGAGTTGCCCCACTCAGACTCTGACTGAAATACGCCAACAATAACTTGTCATGTCCATCGATGCCTCTCATCCTACTGCAATAACCTCTCAAGTGGGATACGTGATCCCTATGTCCATCATACAAATCAATCTTTGGCATCTTAAACCCAGCAGGTAGTTGGACGTCCGAAAACAAGCACAAGTCGTTGTAAGACACGCTCGCCTGGCTCCCTATCCCTTGCATGTTTCTTAAAGACTGCTCTAAGATTTTCAGCTTCCTGGATATCTCATCTTGCTCCACTGTCTTAGCAGGCTTTTCAGTTTCACCAGGAGGCTCAAAATGAGGAATGTAAGAGTATGGTTCCAAAACCTTCAAAATCGAATCTGGAGCATAGTGTTGGGCATTGGAGACTTTGAACACAGACTCGCTAGAGGATCAAGGAAGAGTAGTTGGTGGGGGAGCTACAAAAACATGAGTGGTCAAAGGAGCAGGATATGAGGTGGTTACTTAATCAATCTTCTCAAGACTTTTGAATATCAATTGGTGATGTTTTACTATTTCTACTGACAAAATTAGTAAACTAACGATTAACTAAAAATATGATGTAAACAATTATAATAAAGGTCTAAGGTTATGGTTTTCCCCGTCGGTGAACTTCCTTCTCGGATACTTCTTATAGTTTGATTAGTTGTCTCTATCAATCATGAACACTCTATCTACTAGAAATCTCTCTCAACTAATTATGAAAATTTACTAGACGCACTCTCTCAAGTTACGCTAGCTAGATTGCATTACAGTTCACTTTAGATTGCACCCGAAGTATCATTATTTCTAATCCAACTTCTAAACCCTCGGTTATGACTTTCGTCTATACTCCGGGAGTGATGTTTTTCAAACAACACCTAAATATGCACTCTCTCTCAAGCAGATACATAATAAATAGGAACAGCTAATTGAGGGCCCTTCAATCAACTACAACAAGAATGTAGTTGAACAAATAGAGTTTAATTTACCAATCAAAGCTATATTAATATCACAATAAGTTCATACCCAACGAGTTCCACCAAAATGCTTGATTAAAGAAATTATCTAATCATGCTCATAATAATCAACTCCAAAATAACTTGCATAATTAAACTACAAAGTAATGAATAAAGGATGTAAAAATCAATGTTTTCCTTTGCTGAGTAGTATTCCACAGGCTTCTCTTGTCTCTAATGGTATCTCCCCTTCAAAGTTGTGTTTTTTGGTCTATTTATATGTTTGGGACAAACCCTAAACGTGTAGGATACTTAGTCAAATCGGGAAACACTTAAAATCCTCAAAACTCATACTAGGCCGGATCCCACAGGGAATTTACGTATCAATCAAGCCGTCAGAATACGAAACTTTTACTTAATAAATTNTGTCTATACTCTGGGAGTGATGTTGTTCAAACAAATACCTAAATATGCACTCTCTCTCACGTAGATACATAATAAATAGGAACAGCTAATTGAGGGCCCTTCAATCAACTACAACAAGAACGTAGTTGAACAAATAGAGTTTAATCAACCAATCAAACCTATATTAATATCACAATAAATTCATCACCCGACGGGTTCCACCAAAACCCTATATTAAAGAAATTAGCTAATCATGCTCATAATAATCAACTCCAAAATAACTTGCATAATTAAACTACAAAGTAATGAATAAAGGATGTAAAAATCAATGTTTTGCTTAGCTGAGTAGTATTCCACAGGCTTCTCTTGTCTCTAATGGCATTTCCTCTTCAAAGTTGTGTTTTTGGGTCTATTTATATGTTTGCGACAAACCCTAAATGTGTAGGATACTTCTAGTCAAACCGGGAAACACTTAAAATCTTCAAAACTCGGATTGGGCCGGACCAGGGACCAGGCGTTACAGGCCAAACGCCTGGCCAGGCCTAGCTTTATGGCCCAAACTTCCCCCAAACGCCTGGTACTACTAGGATTTACAACCCAAATGCCCGGCTAAAGCGTGGTATGACCAGGCTTTACAGCTCAAACGCCCAGCTATAGCCGGGTTCACTCATTTTTGAATCTTGAGCGTATTTTTTGACGTTTATGCATCATTTAGCTCGGCTTCCATCTACAATTCTTCTACACATGAAATAGACTCCATTATGCACATACGAAGTGTATTTTTATCATTAAAGCACATAAAATTTAAGGCACATAATGCATTAAACCGTGAATTCTAGCCACACATCAGTGGTTTTGGGGGGTGGAGTGTGAAAAGGTTGTGGGGAGATATCAGCAGCAGTGAGAATCTGGATTAGTGACAGTGGAAAAATGGTGACGAGGCTTTTAGTGTAGTTAGTGGGAAATAAAGGGGGAGGATGCCGACTAATCCAGGCTTGGTACATTTTATCCATCTGTCCTTTCAATCTTAGGACATCTTATTTCAACTCAGATTCTAATTCAACAATCTCCTTAGGAGGATCAACAACACTTGTGTCCAAGTCTTTTCCAGCCATGGCTACCTTGCTCTTTGACCTTGTGTTGTGCAGATGACTCACTAGAATACCATAAACTAACCACCTTGTGTTTTGATAACAATTAAAGTACCAAAGAGGAGCAAAACAAAGCCAACATGTTAGCATTTATCATATTGAAATATCATATTGCGTGCAATGTGCATAGAAACAATTAACGGTTCTAGAATAACTTCAAGGGCCACAAGGTCATTTGGCATCATCCCAATTTCGTTCTTCTTTGACACTCCTTGGTTTTCTCATTTTTCTCTCTTTTCTCTCTGATCATCACTTTTTTTTTTGACATCCCGCAGTTCCCTCTCATTTATCACATCCCACAACTTCATCATCTTTTTTTCTTTTCTTTTCTTTGTTTTTAACGATTCGATTGAATCCTATGTAGTTTGCCTACGTATCATGTGCCACATGAATCAGACCAAGCGTAGTTCTGGAAAAGTAATGGACAAAGCGTACTTCTGGAAAAGTAATGGACAAAATAAACTAAAACAAAAATCTTTTTGGATTTTTTATTTATAATATTTTTTTGTTTTCACATACAAAATAGGAAATACGATAACAAAAGACTCGACGAACTCAACTAGACTATGACAGAATCCGACACCACCTAAAAGACTAGATACTACTGTACAAGACTAGAAAATAAAAGACAACATGAATGACAGACTCAAAACATAAAAGTATCCTCAAGGAACTCATGTATGCAACGGTCCTGACTAGAATGGTCCTAGGGTATCTGTCTTGCTCAAGCTCTGGTAAGTGTATCCACACATGTATGAGAAAAATGAGACCAAATAGAGTTAGTGACTCGAGACACAATGCGAAGCCACAAAACCTCCTATTGGACACATGCAAGATATGGCTGGTCTATTTTTTGCAAAATGGACTACGTGGCCAAAGGTTGCTCTATTAGTGCAAACTCAAAAAAGGTGACCTCAAAGGCATGGAAATACCTCACTAAGGCCTATATGACTTCAAACTCAAATTAATTTGCAGAAAGGATTCATTTTACAAAACGGCTGATATGGCCAGAAGTGGCTAAAGATGCAAACTCAAAAAAGATAGACCTTAAGGTAGTGGGAAAGTTAGTTGCGAACTCAAGCTTCTGAGACGTGAGTCAATGAACCACTTTTACAGAAATCTCCCTATTTTGCAAAAACGGCCGATGTGGCCGAACATGGCTAGAAATACAAGATTTGTCTAAGACCCCACGAAACCAAGAACCTAAGACTCACTAAGGAGACCGGACCCTTGTGGGATGCCTACGTATTTCGCCCCGAAAGACGAGAATAAGGTATGCGTAGTTCGGGAAGATTGGATACGGGATACAATTCAAAAAAAATTGATTTAGAGAAAACATATTTTTTATCTTTTTTTAAAAAATGATGAAACATGTAAAATATTTTTGGATTTTTCTTTTTCTCTCTTTTTTTTTTTTTTGGAAAATGATGGGAAAGTGCAAAATCTTTTTGGTAATTAATTGAAAAAGTTGGAAAAAAAAAATTTAACTAGGCCTTAATTGCTTCATTTTTCACCCTTCTTTCCCAAACATCAGTCCACCAAATGACCTTTCTACCCTCAAAGATGCAACATGTATCACATAGGATGATTGAATGTCCTTGGACAGGCTTCCTATGAAGGAACATGGTACCTAGGACCGAGCCCTACTAAGTCATAATGATATGATGCAAATAAAAATGACCTAAAGGTTGACCTATGTTTGGGGTTCACTAACAAGGCAATTCGGGGGAGCATATGGTCGATGGTGGCTGCTCAAGCTTTCCACCCACTCCATACGTCCGACGCCCCCCCTCCCTCCTAAAATAAGGGTGATTTGACAAAGAGTTTGTGTACGTGACACGTACTACGAGACTTGTTACAGAAAGAAGACCCATGGTTATGAAAATGATGATAGCTATAAAGTGGTAAACACATAAGGAAAAGCGATAAACAAATAACCAACAAAACAGGAAATAAGGCAAACAAACTAAATAAACAAAGCAAATAAAGAAAACAAACACCTTAATCGAATATCCTAAAAGCCTACAAGATCAAGTATCAGCTCGAACCCGCAAGTCCCCAGCAGAGTCGCAAGAGCTTTCACACCCTTTTTTCTTACAACCTCACTAAACCCACTTAAAATAAATAAAAAGATTTGCAATGCTCGAAAGGATTTTCAATTAGAAAGTGAAAAAATTGTGTTCAAAAGGACTTTTCAGAGTCGCCACCTGACATTTGATTTCGGTGTGTGAGGTGTCACGTCCCAAAACCGAGGGACGAGACCGATGCCTAACCAGATGAACCCGGTCAAGCGAACTTGATTTGCCTTTCCTATCCCACGCATTACCCCATGATTTCAATATACATTATTCATATCAAAATAGCCATTTATAACTTAAGCATAAACTTACGACTTAAATTCATTTCTACCTTTTAACATTCCCAAAACATGATTCCAAATACTTACAAAATACATACAAAATTTATTAACGTGGATCACAATTCCGAACCGTACGCTTACTACCCAAAATACACAAGTACATTACCCACGTTGTGTCTACGGAGCCTCTACGAATACTAGAACATAATATTACCTACCAGAAACAAGGCCCCAGCTATACCTTACAATACACAATAAACTAAAAAGGAGGTGGCATGAACCACACATGGCCTCGAGAGTAAGTGGGGCTCACCAATGCAGCTAACAGAATGGAGAGGAGGCACTACGGTCGGTGAGATGAATTACCTACTATGGAACCACCTACAATCATCATAAGAATGTAGCTCCCTCGGCAAAAGGGACGTCAGTGCATTTGAATTGTACAGGTATGTATGAACAAACTTTACTCCGAGTAAGATCAGCAATGCACAAATAAGAGACAGTAATAGAATCAGCAAGCATTGCACAAAAACAGAAACAATCAAAATCACAAGTTCCACATATTCCCCTTTTTCCTTTCCAACAACACCATATTCACAGAGAATTTCATCGTAAGGACACAATCTCCGTACAACCAATTACCCATACGATATCAAGTCACAACAGATCATTGCCCAAAACACGAGTCAAAATAAGACATTTCCACAATCAGTGTAGTATGACTGAATCAACCACAATTTCACTACCGCTCTTTCATACTAGCACATTAAGGTACTTAACCAACCTTACACATGGCAAAACATTCACAAGTAAATCACCTTTCCACAATTTCGAATAGCAAATACATGAATTTCAGTTAGACAGTCAGAGAGTAGGGCATCATGCCTCAACATATTTAGAACACCCAATTTGCACATACTCAGAAAAATTAACACGAAACAAATCAAACAATACACAACCAAGAGGCAGTAATAGAACCAATCAATCAATGCACGTGGAAAGAAATAACCAAAATCAACAAGTTTCACAATCTCTCATTTTCCCATTTCAACATCACCATATTCGAGAGTTTCATCGATTTTCATTTCAATAGTGATAATGATCACATTCCATCCTTATTACCTCGGCCACCCTTATTACTTCGGCCACCCTTATCACCACCACCCATCATCCTTATTACTTCGTGTTGCGACGCGCAACCCGACCCTGCCTGACAATTTAAATTCATACAACAACCCCAAACAATTACATCACAAGAATCATCATTTCAAGGAACACAAGTTCATATAAACAATTCATTTATTTGGGCCCATGGCACCATAGTTCTCACCAAGCAGTAATTCATGTACACGGTGTTGCCATAATCGTTCAACTCATTTACATCATTTCACAATACCTTTTTTCATTACATTCCACGCACGTCTTTTAGCCATTATATACATTCCCACACTTGGGCACATTAACTTTCTTTCATTCATCAACACATACTTTCATATTGATACCCTCGAGCATTTACGAGCTTTTCACATAATAAGATAGGCACATCAAAACACTTTCCACAATCTCATATAACACGGTAGTATGGCAATCAACTAGGATAATCAGAGAATAGAATCTTACGTCTCAACACATTTGAACAATCAATTCACATATTTTCAAACAAGGTACACATACCGTATGCTCGGACCCAACAAGAGGATTCTACAAAGGTTAAAGTTAGCCATACATAAATCGAATCGGGATTTTTCCTTAATTTCTATCTCAAATCACCGGACCTTCTAGCACCTTCAATCTAGTTCACAATGTGGCACATTTAAACTTATAATTAGGAATCATGAACATGTCTTGAACTCATTTGAGCTTTCTATCAAATACTATGTGTTCCTTTAGATTGCATGATCCCTTTTCAGTGAAGAATTATGCTAATCTACTCTATTTTACTAGATTGTGGCAAATTTGATACATGCATGCAAGACTCTTAACCCCATCTCCAAGAAATAACCTATGTGTGTTTCATTTCAACTAGAATCTGAGAATTAAAGGTAATGGGGTGGAATCTTACCTCTTATAGTGAAGAAATTTGTGTCCTACTTGATTAGTTCCAAGCTTGAGTGATGAAGGAGGATCAATGTGATGAAGTTGGGGACTTTCTCTCTCTAGAACTCACTCTTGCTTCTCTCTATATTATTAGATGGTCGTTAAAAATGAGGGGGAATGGGTTTTATATGGGTCTGGGGTCGAGTTATAAAGATAGAAAAATGGAGAGTCCAACATTTCGAACCTGGCTTTATCCAGGCTTTATCTACCTAAAGTCTGGTCTGGCCTGGCTTTACCCGGGATTTATCTACCTAAAGCCTGGTCTAGCTTGGCTTTAATCAGGCTTTATCTACCTAAAGCCTAGTCTAGCTGCGACGAAATTTTTTTAACTCCTCGTCCCTTCGTTCAATCCCAAACCTCCGGAAGTACAATGTATTACCTACCTTGACACCACAAAACCTTAAATTACATAGTGAAGTCTTTTTCTTTTTTTATTTTATTTTCCGGGGCACTACATCAGGTCACCATTTTTTAGAAATAATTTTCCTTTTAAAACACTTTGGACTCCAAAACTAAGTCTGCACCACAGTTCTAGTAAGGAGATTCATTTGACCCGGAGAGAAGGTGTTAGGCATTCCCCGAGTCCCGTGAAAGTCACGGTTGCGTAGTCGATCTAGTTGGCTTTTAAAATATTCAAATTGAGGTAAAAATAAACACAAAAAGAAAAATGAACACACAAGAGGCTCAAGATCGTCCCCACCTAATAAAAGAAAAATAAAACTAAAAATTCTAATCTATCGTACATTGCTTCCTTCGCGATGCTCGTCATGGCCTTCATTTACAAATACTTCGTGGAATACCCCTGAACCAAATATATACAGAATCTACGGGGCATTCCGCTGAATATAACTAATGGGAACGACGTTTCTCTTCGAAATTAAAGGAGAAGACCTAAAATTTTCCTACTCGAGTGTGGTCGGCCTAAAACATGCTACTAGCGGATAATATGAAGAAAGAAACTAAACAAAAGAAATTAAATAACATAAGAATTCAATTCATGCTCATTTGTTTTAACAATTAATTACCAAAAACCATGTCCTAACAATTCATGAACGGGTGAGAAGTCCATATACTATTAACAGAAGCACACAATTAAGGAAAACAAATAGAATCATTCAAACATCCAACCATAAAATATTCATCGAAATAAAGTTTAATTCATATTGAAGAAACAAGGATGAAGGGTGGACTTCAATGTGCAGATTTGAAGATCGATTGATACAAAACTTGAGCCTAAAATTCGACTAAATAAGCAACAGCAAAATTGGTCCGATAACCGTGAACTTCGGCCTCAATTGATATCCTTACTTGAATCGGCGACGGAAACTCGAATCGGCACCGGAGAACTCAAACTAAACACGGATTCAGACCCACATTTTAATCAAAATCCATCCTTGAACAAAATACGGAATCGGAAAGTGAAGAAGCAGAAATATGTATTTTTATTTATTGACTTTTCGGATTTTTCTTTTTTTTTGAAACATGATTAAAAATTAACCAAACCAAAGAGATATTTTTGTATATGTTTTTTTTTAATCTAAACAATAAACCTAAAACCCTGTCTCTCTTCCCCTCTGGTTTTTTTTCGTTTTCACTCTCCTGTTTCCCTTTTTTTTGTGTGTGAATGATGGGTGAGGGTGGTGGCTGGTGGTTTTTGTGGTGAGGATGGGTTTCACGGCGGCGGAAAAAGCGGCTAACGAGGGCAGAAGGTCTTGGCGAGCTGGTTGCCTTGAGGTGAGGAAGAAGGAGCGGTGGCAGTGGAGGTCTCTAGGGTTGGCCAGTGGTGTAGCCTGATCGGAGATGGAGGCTGAGGGAGGCGGCCAACTTCTTTGAGGGAGATGAGAGCTTTTTGTTTTTCAAATGGGTGGGGCAGCTGCTCCTTCTTAGTGAAGGGAGGGTGTAAGTGGTAGGCTAAAATGAGATTGGGCTCAAGAATATGGACATCCTAAAAATTGAAAATAAACTCTATCCTATGGAATAAAAACATAATTCTATATATTTGGTATTTCAAAACTATATAAAAATAAGAATAGAAGAAAAATAAAAAATCCTATTAAAATTGAATAAATACAAAACATTAATGAAACTATTTTTGCAATTTTCTTTTTTGTGATAAAATAAAGTAAAAGAGTCAAACTAGTTAAAATAGAAATATTATACCTAAACTAAATATTTAAATGCTAAAATGTGTAAAATCTCGGGGAGGGTCAAAAATTACACGTCTACAAGGAGGAGCCATACGATAAGGAGGAACAGAGATGGGCTGAGTGCCCGGCAACAAATCAATGTCAAAATCAATATCTCTGTCGGGCGGCATGCCTGGAAGATCAGCTGGAAACACATCTGGGAAATCCCTCACAACTGGAACTGAATCAAGTGTTGGGGTATCAATACCGACATCTCGCACATCAACTAAGATATGCGTCACACCCCTTCTCAACCATTTGTTGAGCCTTAAGAAATGAAATAACTCCCCAGGGTTCATACTCTAAGGTACCCCTCCACTCTAATCGCGGTAAGCCTGGCATAGCCAGCATCACGGTCTTAGCATGACAACCAAGAATAGCGTAATGGGGCGACAACCAGTCCATGCCCAAGATAACATCAAAATCTACCATGGTGAGAAATAATAAATCGGCTCTGGTCTTAAAACCACTAAGATCAATCAAACATGACAGATATACGCGGTCCACAACAAGAGAATCTCCCACAGGAGTAGATACATAAACAGGGGAACTTGAAGAATCCCGAGATACCCTCAAATGTGGAGTAAAAAAAGAGGACACATATGAATATGTAGATCCTGGGTCAAATAATACTGATGCATCTCTATGACATACTGGAACAATACCTGTGATGACAGAGTCAGAAGCAACCACCTCTGAACGAGCCGGAAGAGTATAATACCTGGCTTGGCCTCCCCCTCTAGATCGACCTCGACCTCCCTGACCTCCACCTCGAGCTGGATGAGTAGGTGGGGCGGTAGCTGGTGCTGGAAGTATGGTCGGAGGACCTGGTGGAGCACGTGGTGGCTAATAAGTCTATGGAGGTGCGCCCCTCCTAAGTGTGGGGAAATCCCTCACCATATGGCGAGTGTCACCATACTCAAAATAGCTTCTCGTAGGACGTGGCTACTGTGACTGACTCGGGCCCTGGCCTGCTGAACTGGCCGCTAATACCACCCCGAGCATGAGGCATACTTGATACTGGCGGTGCATAATAGGGCCCCTAAGGCCTAAAAGGGGATGGAACACTACTGGGTGCTAGAAGAGCTGAATGAACGGGTCAACTCACATATCCCCTACCATGGCGAGCTGCTGGGGCACGAGTACCAAAATAATAACCAGTCTCTCGAGACCTCTTTTCCTCTCTCTCCTCTTTACCCCGGGAAAAAATGCCCTCTACTCTCCTGGCAATACTCACGACCTGCTAATAAGAGATATCCATCTCCAACTCCCTGGCCATACTGGTCCTGTTACTGGTGTGGAGTCCCTCAATAAAGTGATGAACCCTCTCTCAAACTGTGGCAACCAAGGCTGGTGCATGTTGTGCCAACTCAATGAAACAGATTGCATACTCTGACACAGTCATAGAATCCTAGCGCACCTGCTCAAACTCCACGGGCCATGCATCCCCGAGGCTCTGAGGAACAGACTCTCTCAAAAATATATCCGAGAACTGAGTCCATTTGAGTAAAGCTGCCTACTTCGGACTATTCAGCTCATAAGCACGCCACCACTGATAGGCTACTCATCTTAGCTGGAAAGTGCTGAAAGAAATTCCACTCGTCTCTGCTATGACCATAGTACAGAGAATGTGATGACACTCCTCCAGAAAACCCCGAGCATCATCTGAAGATAATCCACTGAAAGTAGGTGGGTGGTACTTCTTGTACCTCTCAAAGCTGAGTTGCTCCGACTCAGAAGTGGTCATCCTGGTCTCATGCTGAATCGAAGCTACCGCCAGCATAGGAATAAACTCTGAGGCTTGATCAACCTGGACCCTCTGCTCAGGAGTATGGGCTGCAGGAGTCTATGCGCCTCCCCCCGCCTAAGATGTGGCGAGAGCTAGTGGGATCAATCTAGCCTACGCTATAGTGCTGAACATGCTCATGAACTGGGCTAGAGTCTCCTAGAGGGCTAGTGCAGCAATAGGAATCTCCGGTGTCTGCCCTCCAGCTGGAGCTGTTGGGGGATCCTCTGTTGCAGCTCGCGCGAGTGCTCTCGCTGCACCGCGTGGTCGTCCTCCATCCCAGCCCCGGCCTCTGGCGGCTCTAGTAGGGGGCTCGGGTGCCTGATCGTCAGATCTCCCGGTACGGGTCCTCACAATCTCTGACAAAGAATAGAATAGAGAATTTTAGAATTTGATGCCAATAATTCTCACAACAAAGAAATCAAAAAAGTATGAATGCTCCTAACAGTTCCATAGCCTCCCTAATATAAGTACAAACATCTTTGTACCGATACGCGAGACTCTAATAAACCAGCTTGTGACTAACGATATCTATGAACTTAGAGCTCTGATACCAACTTGTCACGACCCAAATTCTCCCTCCGTGAATTATTGTGACAGCACCTAGTTTCTACGACTAGGTAAGCCTAACACTTTACGGAAAGGAAATAAAAGCATGAACATAAACAACTAACAGTAAAAAAAACTCCAAAAAACATCTAAATGCTGCTTGGAATATACAACTATCAACTTCCGAATTGTACGAAAAACACTCCCAAGACCCGGAACACTGTAAGTCACAAGCTACTAAGAAGTCTTAACTGTTCTATACATCATTTTTACAGAAAGAGGGAAAATGATCATAAGGGGATAGCGGGGAGCTCCGAGGATTTGTGGGAGCGGGCAGATGTACCTTGAAGACTCCAAAAGGCAGAAGCGGCTGCTACTAGTGATGAGGCTGGTGAGATGAACCTGGATCTCCACACGAAAAACATGTGCAGAAAAGGGCGTGAGTACACCACAATGGCACCCAGTAAGTGTCAAGCCTAACCTCAGTCTAGTAATGACGAGGTCAGGTCAGGGCCCTACTGGAATATAAGTAATAAAGCAAGGAAATAATGAAATATCGCAATAAAATAAGTACTGAAATTGAACAAAAAAGACATCACAGAAAGGTAACAACTCAGTACACAGAAATGCAATAGGAGATCTCCCGAGATACCATCTCGTAGTCCCAAACGTAAATGTGTAGAGGGATTTCCTGGAATACTGTTCCGTAGTCCCAAAGTAAATATGCAGAATAGGGTGATCTCCCCGAATACAGCTGCGTAGTCCCAGAATAAATATGCAGCCCAAACAATAGAATTTAATAAATACAACACTAAATCCTACAATTCATCCTAAGTACAAGTAAAGATAAAATATGTAAATTCACTAACATGTTGCATGTAGTTCAGATATACAGTTAAGGTAAGTAGACATGCTATTCTAGTCTAGCAGTATACTACACATGCTGATAAGATTCAAATAAGAAAGAAAACAGGTTATTACTTAGTAGAAATCGGGTATTTACAACTATTAGCATGTGTACGTACTCGTCACCTCACGTACACTACGCTCATATATCAGAAACAGTACCAATCCTAAGGGAAGTTCCCCCACACAAAGTTAGGAAAGCCACTTACCTCGAACCAAGCTCAAATCAATCTGAAACAATGCTCTTTCCATGAAAATACAACTCTGATTGGCCCAAATCTAGCCAAAATCAATTACGTAACATAAATATATCTACAAGGAACTAATCTAGCTACTGAAATCAAAGCTAAAGAAAGGAATTGGAAATTCGCTCAAAAGGCCTCCCTGGGCCCACGTTTCTAAATAGAGTAAAATTTACCAAATATGAACACCCATTCACTCACGAGTTCACTCGTACCAAAATTATCCAAATCCGATGTTTAAATCCCAATCAAAACTCAGAAATTCGGTTGGGGAACTTTTCCCCCATTTTCCCAACTTTTCAATCCAAATCCTAAATTAAATGGAAAAAACAACTATAGATTAATGAAATACAACCAAAAACGATTTATGAATCTTTACCCCAAAACTTTCTCTGAAAATCCCTCAAAGAATCGCCAATTTCCGAGCTCATGAATCAAATCCTTGATTTAGCCCCTTATTCTGCCGGTTAAACCGGACCTGCGGTTACTTACTTGTATCTGTGGCCCCGCACCGATGTAAGAACCATCGTAGGTGCAAAAAAAACTTAAATGGGCTGGGACCGCATCTGCGAGCACTGGGCCGCACCTGCGAGCACTGGGCCGCACCTACGAGCCCGCTTCTGCAGTCCCTAACAACTTCTGTGGACCCCTCACCGTACCTACGGCCCCATGTAGACAAGGCCCATATCCGCATCTGCGACTCCATAGTCACTTCTACGGCTCTGCACCTATGGCCCAAAGTGCACAGGTACGGTTACAGCAGATACAACAGCTTCAGTTATTATCCTAAGTCTCAATTCAATCCGTTAAGCACCAGAAACTCACCTGAGGCCCCCGGGACTTCAACCAAACATACCAACCAATCCTAAAACACCATACAAACTTATTCGAACCTTTGAATCACTCAAAACAACATCAAAATACCAATTTACACTCGGATCCAAGCCTAAGGAACTTCTAAACTTTTGAATTCCAGAATCGACACTAAAACCTAACAAACTACGTCTGATTGACCTCAAATTTTACACACATGTAAAAAATGACACCACGAACCTATTTCAACTTTCCGAAGTCCAGTCCGACCTCGATATCAAAATTTTTACTGCCGGTCAAAATTGCCAAAATTCCAACTTTCGCCAATTCAAGTCAAATTCTACTACGGACCTCCAATTCACATTACGGATGTGCTCCTAAGTCAAAAATCACCTAACGGAGATAATGGCACCATAAAAATTTACATCTAAGGTCGTTTACACACAAGTCTACATCCGATCGATTTTTCCAACTTAAGCTTCCAATTAAGAGACTAAGTGTCTCAGTTCACTCTGAAACCACTCCGGACCTAAACCAACAAACCTGGTAGGACATAATATAGTTGTAAAGCACAAAATAAGTAGAAATGGGTGAAACAGGGCTATAACTCTTGAAATGACCAGCCGGGTTTTCACATCTTGCCTGGGAGAAGTTTGAGTACCTCGTGAGCCGCTATTGCTCTGGCCTTTCAGGGAGTTTCTTGTCCACCCTCATTATTGTTTTTCTTTATTTGTGTATTAGGGACACTGCACTCCTTTAAATGTAGGGTGGGATAATTCCTTTGGATAGTTAGTAGTATTATGTTAGAAAAATGTTAACTTCTTAATTTGATTTTAGCTTTTTATTTTTTATTTTCGTAGTTGTGTAGTATTTTAGTGGCTCCTACTATTTTTTTAATGTGGAAAATAAGAAAAATCGAAAATAAGAAAGTAGAAATATTGTACTTTTCCCGACGATTGGTCTCCAATATAGTTTTCTAGGGATTAAAGTCTAAACAATAATTTAGAAATATGTCTTTTAGTTTTTCCTTAGGTAGTAAAAGCCCCCCGTGGTTTTTCTTTGTGCCTCGATTCTTTTCCATGGGAAGTAGTTTGAACCGGGTAGTAGGTTTTTTATTTTATTTTATTTTATTAAGAGTAGGACTTAGGAAACAATGGAGGAAGAAAGATAAGATTCCTAGGCGCCCTTGATTTATTTGATAGTAGCATATTTAGACTTTGGCATGTGTAGTATCTTCCCTATGTTCTAAAATTGCTTATGATGACTTGGTTATTTGGACCATGTTTTGTGACACCTATGTCTCGTTTTCTTGACTTATGTTCACTTTGTGCTTACTGCTTAATATTTTGTGGGTCAGTGAATACTTGCATTAGTTTGAGAGTCGGAATGAGACCGTCTTTAGTGAGTCATGTGCAATGTGTGAAGTGAGATTTTTGTGTATTCCATGTCATTGTAATTGTGTCTAGAACCTTCCCTGTATGTGATTCAAAGAGAATGTTTAGGTGAGGCTCGGTTTTGAAAACGATTAGACTTTCTTTGATCTTTTCGAGCTTTATTGCTATCACGAATAAAATCTATCCCTAGTTAACCATTTTTATCCTATAGACTTTTATTTGGCACCTACATTACAAGTCTATACCCTTTTAATTATTAATTGACGTTGTTTTGATCATTTTACCTCTTAAAGAACTTTAATTGTGAGATGAGCGCTAAAAGAAGTAAGGATGGAATTTGGGTGGCTTTCGAGTAGAACCAATAAAAGGAAGAAAGGCGCACTTGTTTTGTAAAAGAATACACCACTAGCGAAAATTATGAAGAAAAATAAATTTTAGAAAAAAGAGAAGGAAAAGTTTAGATGAATAAATTTATATCTTGTTCTTGCTAGTGGGTATAAATTAAAGTAGTGCCTAAAGAAAGAAAAAACGTTGTGAGGGATGAATTTAGTTGTGAAATTAAAATTTGTATTGAAGAATTTGCGCTTACAATTGATTATGTGATGTGTTAAAGTTCTTAGGAGAGTTATCCACTATTTCTAAATATATTCTTCTCATCCCTTAGCCCACATTACAACCATGAAAATGATAATTGATTTTAGATCGAGTGAGCCTACATTAGTACAGATTTACATAAAAGGAAAGCCCATGGTACCAATTGCATGCATGTGACCTCTTTTAACAGAGTGAGTGATATTCTTTGATATATATGAGTCCTTAAAATATATTTGAGCATTTGATTTAAGTGTGTGGATTTCACTTACTCTTTTATTCTTGTTGTGAGGGAACATGGTTTTATGAGGGATAGGTGACATTATTAGACTTCTCTAGGATGTTGGGTGTTCAAGCCATGAGTGCATTGTGACATTAAGTTGGTTTTTGAGGCTAGGATTGTTATGAGCATGTTGTCTTTGTTGTGAATATTTCTTTTGAAGAATGGAATGAGTAATGGGAAGTATATATGTGATTACATATGCTCTAGCTTAATTTTTGCTATCAACCATGGTCATTGGTGTAGTGTGCCTCGATTGTGTAAATATAAAGTGCTCAAGGATAGTGTGAATTTTCGGTTGACTCGAGGACAAGCAACATTTAAGTGTGGGGTAGTGATTTTTGGCTATAATTATATATTTTTAGTGCATTACTTACCTTGAATTTAGGTGCTTTAATGCTAAATTGTATTATATGTCTCCTTAATTGAGTTTATTTTATGTGTAGGTACTTTGGAGATGAAATCGGGAGAGAACTATAGATTTATGTGTATTTTATACACTACAAGAATGAAAGTTATTCCGAGTGATGTAGATGTTATAGAGCTAATTCGAGTTATTGGACCTTTGAAGTCCGAGTAAAATCCCAAAGGATAAAGACAAATCGTGTTCGGGGGTCGAGGATCAATTCTGGACGTCAAAATTCAAGGAACAAGAAATTGCCGAAGAAATGCACTAGTGTGACGCACTGTGCGACACACTGTATGACACACAGTGCGACACATTAGTGTAATTTTATGTCAGAAATTTCCAATGTTCATAGACTTGGTTTTTGTTGGTCTGACAGAAAAAAGCACTAGTGTGACACATAGTGCGACGCATAATTTGATGCATGAAAAGCAACAAGTTTGCAAGATTTCGTATTTCAACTAGGAAAGGGAGATCGTCTGGGCCCAACCCTATTTGGTATAAATACATGTAAAACTTTATTTTGGGGACTTTTGACATATTTGGGACAAAGGGAGAACACGGAGCTGCTGTGGAGGCCAGAATTCATCAGATTCCATCTTTCTTCCATCAAACTTAGTAATCTTTATGTTTCTTTGGATGAATTATTGTTTTTCTACCATGTCTATGTGGAGCTAAACTTTGCGTTTTAGGGTTGTGGTTTTAATCAATATTGAAGTTTATTAATTATATTATCGTTAATTCGAGTTATCATCTTTGGTTGTTTCTCTAATTTTGTGCATAATTGCTTAATTGTTTGGCCAGCAGTTGAGTTCTATTTACTATCTATGTTATGATTGGGAAAGCCGTGTTTAGATTAGAGTAGAATTAGAGAGAGCTTGTTTCTGAACCCATGGCTCGGGTAAAGATTTCGCGGTTAGTATAGGAATATACCTAACACCTTGCTTAGTCGAATAACGTATTATATTCGTTCATGATAGATTCAAGACCATAGAAATATAGGATTGATATATTACGGATAGACAGATAGTATTATGGGAACATGATATTTCTATAAACGATCTGGTCAACTAGCAATCATAGAAATTTGGATTAACATGTGTAATTACGAACTCAATAGGATTGATAAATCGACCACAACCCTGGAATATATATTTCCCTTGGTTACGTGTTTAAATTTCGCAACAGTTGTAGTAGAGAACCCAATTTTTTATTATCTTGGACATTAAATTGATTTAAGTTTGCTTAGTTAATGTCTGAACTAAGTCTCTTTGGGTTCGACATCCGAATTTCGAGTCACTTTATTACTTTACGTCCACGTATACTTGCGTGTACTTGGGGAACCAACACTTTCAGACCGAAAAGAGCAAGGGAAACATACCAAAGGTTGGTGACCAAAATTCTCAAAGATCAACTCGGAAAGACTATAGAAGTCTATGTAGACGATATGCCTATCAAGTTCGAAAGGCAAAAAGATCACATCGGCCACTTGAAAGAAGCCTTCGATATACTCAGGCGATACAGAATGAAACTAAATCCTGAAAAGTGTGCATTCGTTGAACCTCAAGAAAATTCTTGGGTTTACTAGTGTCACATCAAGGTATTGAGGTCAACCCCGACAAAATCAAAGCCATAGAAGGAATACCAGAGCATTTAACCACCAAAAAACAAGTTCAGAGGCTGACTGGCTGTATTGCCGCCCTGTCAAGATTCATCTCACTTTCATTCCACAGATGCCACAAGTTTTTCGACATACTCAAAAAGGAAAACGGCCTCCAGTGTACCTCCGAGTGTGCCCAAGCCCTGAAGGAGTAAAATAGTTACCTTTCATCACCGTCGTTGCTTTCCAAATCACAACCTGGGAGCGCTTCCTCATCTACCTTGTCGTATCTGAAGTGGCGGTGAGTGCGGATAAAACATAAAGGTACACAAACTCCCATCTATTACATTAGCAAAACCTTAGGCGACGCCGAGACAAGGTATCCCCACCTCAAAAAATTAGCTATGTCCTTGGTTGTAGCTTCACGAAAGCTTAGACCCTACTTCCAGTGCCACCCCATCTCGGTAGTCACAACTTTCCCCTTGAGAAGTATTTTGCATAAGCCCAAGCTATCGAGCAGGTTAGCCAAATGGGCCATAGAATTAAGCAAGCATGATATCACATATCAACTGTGAGCGGCGATAAAGTCACAAGTACTTGCCAACTTCGTCGCCTACTTCAATGCAAAAATAATGCCGGAAGTCAAAAAACAATCCTCCCATGCTTCTCCACAAACACAAGATCTATGTATTTTGTACACCGACGGAGCTTCTAATGCGTTAGGGTCCGAACTGGGACTCGTACTTGATGTCCCGACTTGCGAAGTGATTCTCCATTCCATAAGGTGCCCGGACATGACTAGCAATGAGGCCGAGTATGAGGCCATGATTGCAGGATTAAGGCTAGCACTCAAGTACGGGGCGAGACGGGTCGTACTACGCTGCAACTCTCAACTCATCGTCAACCAAGTCACAGGGACTTTCCAGATCAAATAGCAAAGGTTACAAAAATAACAGGCCGAATCTGCAAACTGCTGCCTGAGTTCAAATAATTTCAGCTCGACTAGATTCCTCGAGCACAAAACATCAAAACAGACTGCCTCGCCAAATTAGCAGCAGCCACAAAAAGCATAACAGGAGAATGAAACGTGGCCACCCTCCTCAACTCATTGATAGATCAAATCAAGGTAAGGGCCATAAATCTAACTTGGGACTGGCGCAACCATATTGTTCCATACTTGCAGGATGGCGTACTCCCAGATGATAAAAAAGAAGCCAAGAAGCTTCAAATACAAGTATCCGGGTACAATATCATTCATAACAACCTATACAAGAGGACGTACGGCGGCCCCCTGGAGAAATGCTTAGGCCCGAATCATACGCAACGCATCCTTAAAGAAGGCCATGAAAGCCACTGCAGAGCTTATTCTGGCAATCGAGCACTAGTCAGATGTCTCATACGGGTAGGTTACTATTGGCCCACTTTTGATACCCAATTTTTCCCTATATTATTTTCAAAATGAATATATCGTTTCAAAACAATGAATGAGCATCAATTAATATTTTTCCATAATTTCTACATTTTAAAAGATTTTTTAATTAATTTATCCCAGTATTTTTTATTATATGGACAATTACTAATTCCATCACCATTGGTTTTATGACAATTTTATTGCTTAATTTTATCATTTATGTTTATGCTAAGCTTTAATTATTATACGAATAGTCGTACTTACATTTTTGGATTGTAATTGCAATAATTTTATAGTAATAGCCCACGAGTGTATAATTACATTATACCACAAAAAATTGTCCTTTTGTATTTTTGTAATATTAAGTAATTATTTCAAATCAATTTTATGCATAAAAATTATTTTTATCATTTATTAACTATTTTTTACAAATTATTTTGTCAATTAAGTGGATATTTAATAAATAGCCTTTTATTTTCGGACCTAACCCTCTCAAATATTAGCCCAATAGCCCAAACCCCTTAGGCCCAAACCTATACACCCGACCAAATCACTTGTTTAATCGTGGTCGTTGATCATTTTGATCAACGTTCTATGATTAAACCTACCATAATTAATCCTCTAACACCCTAACCCCTTTCATTTTTTCACTCAACTCGGCCGCCCCTGAATCCCTCCTCCTTTCCATTCTCTCTCAATCACCCCTAAAAACCTAGCCGTCATCACCTGCAAAACTCCCAGTCTATGGGGTTTCTAAGGATTTTCCGGCCCTTGCCAGCCTATTACATCTTCTTGTTGTTCGAATTTATTGATTTATGAGAATCTCGAAAATATTCAACCTTGTTCTGTTCAAAACTTTTCTCACAAGCCTATCTATAGCCATTCTCATTGTGAGTACTGTTTCTTGCCTATTTTGGTTCAAAACTATGGTTTTCGACCGATTTTCTTTTACCTCTAGTATTTCTGAAAAACCCTAGTTTCACTAGTCTTTGAATATGTTCTGATCTTCGTAGATCTGAGATGATTCGAGTATTATTGGGTGTTTTCTTTTAAAAATCTTTTGTTCTAGTTAATTTCTTCGATTTTATTCACTCTTTCTAAAATTAGGGTTCGTTCCAGACTTTCTTCAAAGGTTTTCCTAACTTCTTAGAGATTAAACTAAATGTTCTTCATTATCTTGACTGATTCTCATGTATATTCTTCAACCCTAGATGTTTCTGTTTGTCATATTGATTTCTTCAATTGTGTTTCGTTATTATGTTTAGCCGGCTGAAATCCAAGGCTAGACTGTCAAATCCTACCTACTTCACCTTCTGTCTTTTCTTCCTTAACTAGTATGTTCCTGCTTCTAATTCCTTTCATTCTACTATGAAGTTTAAATCTATATGATTCTCTGCGGCTCTATTCATGTTAATATCCATGTCTTTTCTGCATTAGACTAACCGCTTATGTACCTAATGTTATATTCTTTCTTGTTTACTGTTTGATCGGTATGTTTAAGTTCACCCTTTCTTGTTTATTGCTTTAATCAGCATGTTTACTTTAGTTTAAGTACTCACATATTTCCTATTTACTTCATTTAACCAACATGCTTACTTTTGTGTCTCAGAGTCCTATCTAATTGACTTCAACTGGCATGACTCATGTCTTCAGCATAACCATTCCTACACTTAGTTTCTGTGTTTTACTGTCTATTGATGTTAGTTAACATGACTACTTTAGCATTAATCCTGGTTGTTAGACCTATGATGTTCCTGCCTAGACTTTAGGTCAGTATGTTATTGCGAATCTAGTTGTTGTAGAATCCCTTACCTATTCCATGTATCTATTACTCAGTATGCTCTCACTCTTATCATGTTCTTATGTGTTTCCAATTCCTGTGTCCCCGACCCCTGCTCCTTTTTTGTAACTGTTTGTACACCTAGAACTAGTTGACAAACTGAAGTTGAATCTGGGCAATGTGATGCTTTTGTGACCATGTTGTTGTTTGTTGAACCTTATTTTCCTTCAAAAGTTTTTTCAACATGTCTTTTTTTTACTCTTAATATGTTTTCCCAAAATGTGGCCATTCTTAAAGTATTTTTTACTCCTAAATGTTTTACTCCTCTACTGCTGTCCAAAATTTTGTCAAGCACTGTCACTCCTGCACTTAGATTACTTAAGTTCTGCCCCTCTAGTGTGTATACTGCCTAGAAATCCATGAGATTCCTCCGAAATCTAGCACACTGGGTTTGCCTTTTCCACATTGCACATAATCACTTCCCTATTCAAAGGATCTTGGTGTGAGCATTTCTCGGGATCCCTGAGGTCCTTAGGGAAATTTGAAACACCAGGACACCCTATTTGCTATGATACTTTGGCATCCTGGACTGTTTTGAAGGCCTGGTATTTCAAGGTTCACTTAGGGCCTGTCTCATGCTCCCTATAGCATATCTTACATTTAATATGTAATTCATTTATTTATGGTGTTTAATAATACCTTTGTAAACAGATATTGGGGAAATTAGTGAAGGGGAGGGATTCGTATATGGATTTTTGTAGGGAGAACGGGTAGAAATCATGCTTTAGGTTTATATTGTGTTTGCTTGTATTAGAAATTCTGCCTTTAGGTCTATGTTGTGTTCACTTGCATTAGAAATCATGCTTTAGGCTCATATTATGTTATTCGCATTAGAAATCATACTTAGGTTTATATCATGTTTACCATGCTTTTAGATCATCTGGCATACTAGGCAATGTTATAGGCTCATCACTTTATTTGTTACGGAATTTCGCTTCTGAATAATCATGATCACCTAGAAATCATATTATTAAGTTACCAGTGCAATTATGCTTAATAAAAATGTCCATCCTTGGTGTGCATTAGAAATCCTGCTTTAGGACTATATTTGTATCATGTCTACATCACCTAAGTCAATAACCGTCCTGTCTATACGAATGTTTAAAAGCAATTTCAGCACCTAGACAAGCATGTTTATAGGATGTATTAAAACTCAAACTGTTTGTTTTCCTTTAGTAAATTTCTAGAATTCTGTTTGCATTTTAGACAACATGTTATAGGGTATCCTTGAACCACGCCTAGGAAAGCTTATAGGTAATTAAGGCCTTACAAAAAATTGTAAAACTATGTTTTGCTTATTTGTGACTGCTCAGATTCAACAGGTTCTAAAATCAGCAGGCAAACTGATTAGGCCTTTACTGCTTCACCTTAACATGATGCTGCACATTCTCCGTTTTTCATGCTCACTTAGATATCATATTCTAGGACCTTTTCTGAAACATCTGAAATCTTGACGTTTGAGACGTGCTAATTGCCTGTTTATTTTGGAGGTAAACATGGGCCCTTAGTTGTTGTCTTACTTGACAGTCCTATTTGTTCTTTGTTGTAGCTTTAATTTTTCTTTTTAAACACTTTAGGAGAGTCTATAACTGCCTAAAAGTAGAGGTCCTAAATACCTCAGGGTCCACAAGGAAGGGATGGGTAATGCACGCTTGGAGTTCGTTTAATTAAAACTGCTTATACAACCGCTAAGGGGAGGGTAATCGGGTAGTAAAGGGATATGATGACCTGTGCGCTAATGTTACGTGTAACCCCTCTAGTTGAGGAAGGATTACCGAGCATTTTATGGATGTGATCCTATAGGCTAATAAATTTGGACTCCCTATCTTATTTACATATGTGTGCCCAGACTGCTTACCTTTTAAACTCCTTTTATCTTACTTAAATATGTGTGCTTAGACTGCTTATCTATTAAATGACTAATTTACTAAGTAATTTTGGCGGGGACCCACCATTGTGGACCTCGAGGGGTGCATAACACCTTCCCCTCAAGGTAATTTCAAACCCTTATCAAATTTCTAGTAACGTAGACTGGTTTAGTGAATTACTTGCATTAGGTGCCCTAACGCACCATAAATCTGTTAGGTGGCGACTCTTCACTTTCCATACCCCTCTTCCAAAAGGAGGGGAGTTGTCCCAAATGAATGTCGAAACCCGATTCCGCGAGGAAAAAAGGGGGCACGACAGCATGGCGACTCTACTGGGGATTTTAGGATTTTACCATAATAACTTGCTCTTTGTAAATTAGTCTTAAGCATGCTTCTTTTTCTAATATGTGTACACCCTTTCCCTTTCCCCTTATGTGTATTTAGTTGCCCGTTTTGAGCATTTATGATTTCCTTTACTGCAGAAACTGACTTATTTCTTTGTTTTCCTTTCTTAAACATCTTTCAATTATTAAATACTGTACTTATTATTTTAAATACGTGATAAAATGTTATTTACTGCTGCATAAATCATGCTCAATATCATATTCCACTTGTGCGTAATCAATCCTTTAGCAACGCTTGATGAGTGGTTGCGCTCTTTCTATATATCACCCTTTAAATTCGGAAAGGCTTATTTGCAGTAAAACTAGTCGAGCAGCGGTGCAATCGACGATTCCGTACCTTTCCCCTTCAAGTTTTCCGCTTGAGGGTACCACTATAGACCCCCATAGCAACATTACTCTGATTATAACTATACATGCATCATGGTCAAATGTAGCCGGATTAGTATGTTTTCCACATAATAACCTTTTAAGATAAGCCTTATCCAAAAGTCTATCGGGGTTTCCATAATCCCAACGGACGCAACCACGTTTTGTGCATTAATTTTGGAGAACTAAATGCCAATATTCTAATCATTGATATATAAATAGTCGAATCTAGAGGGGGAAATGGACTAACTTTATTTGTTTTGCAGAAAATGAGGCACGAGGTCCCCAGGTTCGGCATGGTCCAAAATATACCACCGCTGCTACTAGACTGGTGAGAAGATCTTTCCTCAAGTGACAAAAATATGTGAAGAAGGTTCTAGGAAATTTTCCTTCTCTGTTAGACATCTAGCAGAATAACATGTTGATAGAAGCTGCAACCATGTTCTGAGATCGTGAAAAATCAGTGTTTCGCTTCGGGGATATAGAAATGACCCTGCTCCTAGAAGAAATCAGGGGATTTTCTAGACTACCTTGGGACAGCCCTGAGTTATTGGTACCCGAAAATCGCACTGGTAGGGGATTTCTAAAAATGATGGGTCTGAAAAAGAATGCCGATTTGGAGTTCTTAAAGAAATCTTATATACTATTTGACTACTTGTATGAGAGATACGGTCATAGCAAGTCCTACTGCATTTTCCATGATGATTTTTCCATTACTTGCTTGGGACAATTCATCGCAGAGTTTTCGTGTTCATTGTTTGCTTCCGGACAAGTTTGCTCAACCATAGAGTGCTAAGGAATGGGTGGAGTTCTTCGACAATTTGACTGAGAATCAGGTTCAATGGATGTTTGAATGGTTCCCTACTAACGAATTCATAATCAGGTCAAGGGACTCTCCTCACTTGGTGTTAATCTGGTTAAGGGGAATATACCCTTATGTTCCCATCAGGGTTATGAGGCAGGCATGCAGGAAGCAGATCATACCATGGGTCGCAAAGATAAGTCATTTCCGGGATGATTTTCAGGATGACGACATCCCTTACAAGTGTCAAGCTCAGTATATGTGGCACTCAAAGATTATTGTGGAAAAAGACACCATCGAGCCAGACAGGTATCACGGGGGATATGCACCCTTTTACCCCGCATGGTTGGAGGACAACTTAGTTGGGAAAGTTGAGACAGGAATAAGTCGGGGAAGCAGGGTCATAGACGAAGATGCAGAAACCCAAGTAAAGTACAACAAGTTTCGTAAGAGGATTCATGACTCTGAGGCCGAACATCAGGAGATACACGAGACAGACAAGAGACTAATCAGGGAATTGAGGGAAATGGCTATCACCTCCAATGAAAGGGTAGAATATCTAGAACATGTATTGATGGAGCTAGAAGGAAAGACAAGAAAGAGGGTCGCTGACTGCCAGAATGCTGAAGGAAGCGAGGTAGTACATTTGGTAAGAGTGTACCTGTTGTTGGGCATGCGTGAACTAGGGGACCTGATTGATGGAGCCAGAAAGATCAAGCATGGGGATGGTCCTTCTAGGATCAAGTAGATTAGATTTACATGTCTTTCCTAAATGTAATAAGGACAAATGGCAGTAGTGACCTATCTTTTATTATTTTAGTATCGTGTTGGATTCATCTATTTTTATATTAATAAAATGAGGAAATTATTAGCATCTGAATTTTCCAAAACAATTTGTCGCTAGGCCTACCTCGGGCACAATGAGTCCCAAAATAAGACGCGAATTTACATTCCGTAATATGTGTTTAAATACCGCAAATACTCTTTTTAGAACTCTTACTGACTTTGCTACCTTTTGTTTTTCTTTCTTTCTTATGATCATTCCCATTCCCCAAAGGTTGGTTTGCGCATACTGGCATCATCAGCTTATCATACTATATCCAGGGGCCCTCCACCTTCTCCTCCTCCTAGTCCACCAAAAGGCAAAGGGAAAGAAAATATGGATGATTTGAACGGCACCACAAAAGACAACAACATACATGTTGAACATGCAGAAGCTTCTGATGGTCGAGGTACTCAAGCCCCAAATGATGTGGTATCATTACTTGAGCAGAAAATACTAGAACTCCAGGGTGAGCTCGAGCAGGTCCGGAGCTTAGAAAATATATCCCTCACACTCGATATCCCATATGTCAACCATTCAAACACTCAGAACCCCGCACCATCGCAAAACACACCCAACAAATGCCCACAGAATCCTCCTGCACCTCACCATTATACAACCCCACCACAAAATCAAACTATCCCACCACAGTACCAGCAAAAAACCTACCACACTCCAGAAAACACCCCGCCAGTCATTCCTGAACCCCAGAATTCCACCAATGATCACCATTATACCCAAACTACCGGTCATCAAAACAACCCTATATACGTGGAAACCCTACCTTACTCCACTCATCCCGTATCATATACACCAGAATCCACTGAGAAGGACTTTCTCATTAAGAACCTAGCTGAAGAGCTCAAGAAGTTGATGAGTCGGGTTCAAAGCGTCGAAGGTAGAAAAGGGATAGAAGGTCTGAACTATGGAGGCCTATGCATACAGCCCGACAAAGAACTGTCGGAGAATTACAAACCCCCCAAGTTCGAAATGTTTGACGGAACGTGTGATCCCAGGGTTCACCTGAGGACTTATTGCGACAAGCTTGTAGGGGTCAGAAAGGATGAAAGGATCCAAATTAAGTTTTTCATGAGAAGTCTTACAAGAGATGCTTTATCCTGTTACATCAGCCAGGATCCCAAGAAGTGGGCCAACTGGGCTAGTATGGCGTTTAACTTCATGGAAAGATTCAGGTTTAACACAGAGAATGCACCGGATGTCTTCTACATTCAGAACTTAAAGAAGAAGCCTACTGAGACCTTCCCCGAGTATGCCACTCGTTGGAGGTCAGAAGCAGCCAAAGTCAGGCCAACATTGGACAAAGAACAGATGAACAAGTTCTTCGTTAGAGCATAGGATCCACAGTACTATAAAAGATTGATGGTTATTGAAAACAACAAGTTCTCTGATATCATCAAACTCAAAGAAAGGATTGAAGAGGGCGTTAAAAGCGGTATGGTGTCAAACATTAAAGCATTGCAGGCCACAAACAAAGCATTGCAATCAGGGGGTATATCGAAGAAGAAAGATACAAGAACAGTAATGGTCGCCCAAGGACCCAAAACTCCACTTATATATGAAACCTCCCCACTTACATACCAAGCACCTCCACCCACATATCAACCATCACCTCCCATATATTCCCAACCAGCCACTGCTTATCACATGTATAATTCCCAACCCTCTCACTTTCAATCACCTCCAATCACCCCAAACTACCCAAGACCTCGGCCTAACTTTGACCACAGACCACCTAGACAATACACTGCCATTGCCGAACCCATTGACCAGCTTTATGAAAGGCTGAAGGTTGCTAGTTATGTCACTTATATCCCTGATGCGACCGTGGAGAATCCACCCCAATGGTTCAACCCAAACAAGAACTATGCATATCATTCTGGCATGAAAGGGCACACCATTGACGAGTGTCGAACACTAAAGGATAAGATCTAGACCTTGATTGATATTAAGGTCATCAGGCCAAAGAAGCTACACCCAACGTCCACAACAACCCCTTCCCAGATCATAAGGGTGAAGGTGTCAATGTGATAGAGACCGATGAGGAATGGGACCCCGAGAGATCGATTGGGCTTATCAAAGAGGGTGAAAATCCTAAAAACCTCGAAGTCACGCTCAATCCTATTATAATACAAATATAGCCGCCATTGCAGGTTGAGATAGATGCATCAGCTCCATTTGAAGTTGAGATAGAACCCCCCGCAATTGCGCATGTTCCATTCGAGGTGGAAGTAACCACGCCTTTCACTGTGACAGTGTCAACCACGCCGCCTTTCAACACTAAGGCTATATCTTAGGATTATGTGGCCGAAGCTAGAAGAAGAGAAAAGAACAAGGGATGAACAGAACGGAAAGAGTCTATACACCAGAGCATTTAGGAGAATCTAGTAAGCAGGCTTCTAACAGACCGCTTGTTATTGAAACAGTCCTAGACGACCTTTGGAGGAAAGTGCAAGCAAAAGATTATTCAGTCACATATCATTTGAACAAGACTCCTGCTCAGATATAGATCCTATCAGTGCTATAAAATTCAGAAGTGCACAGGAATTCTCTTTTAAAGGTGTTAAGCGAGGCATATATACCTAACAACATCACTGGCGGAGAAATGGCCAATATGGTGGGACATATGCTGGAAATTCACAAAATCACCTTCCACGAGGACGAGCTGCCACCCGAGGGTTGGAATCATAACAGGGCACTACATATTATCGTGCAATGTGAGGATAATTTCATTGCCAGAGTTCTGATAGATGGGGGATCCAGTCTCAATATTTACCCATTGACAACACTGAAGAGGCTGCGCAAAGGCCTATATGAAATACGAGAAGGGGCCATGAACTTGAAGGCATTTGACGGGTCTTAGAGGGATACTATTGGGGAAATCAATCTCTGTGTACATATGGGGCCTACATGGTTTGATATCGAGTTTCAGGTGCTGGACATATCCACATCCTATAATCTATTATTGGGACGGCCATGGATACATGCCATTGGGGATGTGGCATCAACTTTGCATCAGGCAGTGAAGTTCGAATAGAACCATCAAGAGGTGATTATCCATGGAAATGGGAGAAACCCCGTTTACAACCGTCAGACTATCCTGGTGGTTGAGAATAGTAGAAGGCTCGGGAGAGAAACTTATAATCACATCGAGCAGGTCAACGCAATTGAGAAAGATAAGTGGTGGGGCAGCAAGATAGAAAGTATATTAGCGTGGACAGGATATGAACCCGGCAAGGGTCTTGGCAAAAACCTTCAAGGTATCTCCAAGCCAATACAGTTGAAACGTCATGATACAACCTTTGGGCTAGGGTATCAGTACACCTAGCAAGAATACAATGACTGGTCACCACCGTGGCGTGGTCTGTACTATCCACTTGAGCAGCCTGTACCACACCTGAGTCAGACTTTCTAGTAGATCGACATCATATGGGGATCAGAGGAGGAAGAAGCATTGGCCTCCTTAAGGAACTTGTTCCTAGAGGATGATGACATGGACTGTTGTGTAATTGTCAAGGAGAAGGAGGAGGAAGGCCCTACCATCCGAGTTGTGGAGAAAGGATCATTCCTCAAGAATTGGACTGTCAGACCATCCAGGGCCCGACGAGTCCCGGGGTAGCAAGGCTGAACAACAGTGTTTATTTTGTTGTTTTCTAAGAAAATTATTTCCCTTTTTGCATTTTTTTAAATAAAAGCTCTATCGTTCCAACAATGTTGTTTAAATTATTGAAAATCTTATGTTTCAATGGATCGATATTTATTATTACCATTTTCTCTCATATCTTTATCTGTACAGCATTACTATTTTCTGTCTTGATGAACCGACAATTGTGACATGTAATGAGGCAACGCAACAAAAGGATAGTTATTTAGAAGAAGAGGATGTCATACCCGAGGAAATTGTCAGGGAAGTAGAGGATTTTGAGAACAAGCCCAAGTCCAACCTGGACGAAACTGAGATAATCAACTTAGGAGATTCCGAAACTGTCAAGGAGACTTGCATTAGCATTCACTTACAAACATCAGACAAAGAAGAGTACACACAGTTCGTGAAAGAATATGAGGACATCTTTTCATGGTCATATGATGATATGACCGGGTTAAGTACATCTATTGTGGCTCACAAGTTTCCCACAAACCCAATGTGTTCGTTAGTAAAGCAGAAACTCAAAAAATTCAAGCCTGATATGAGTCTGAAAATCAAAGAGGAGGTCAGCAAGCAAATCAAGGCCAGCGTCCTCAGGTTGGTTTAATACCCAACTTGGTTAGCCAACATTGTGCCAGTTCCAAAGAAGGATGGGAAGGTTAGAATATGTGTCGATTATCAGAATCTCAACAGAGCCATCCCAAAGGATGATTTCCCACTTCCAAACATACACATTTTAATAGACAATTTTTCCAGACATGAAATTCAGCCCTTTGTAGATTGTTTCATCGGTTATCATCATATTTGGATGGATGAAGAAGACGCAGTGAAAACAGCCTTCATTACACCATGGCGGTGTACTGTTACAAGATGATGTCATTCGATCTAAAGAATGCTAGGACCACCTACATGAGGGCTATGACTACCATTTTTCATGACATGATAAATAAGGAGATCAAGGTATATGTGGACGATGTCATCATCAAATCCAAGAAAGCCACAGATCATATAGCAGATTTGAGGAAGTTCTTCGACAGACTGCAGAAGTACAACCTGAAATTAAACCCTGCAAAGTGTGCATTTGGGGTCCCTGTCGGAACGTTATTATGGTTCATTGTCAGTCGCCGAGGGATGAAATTAGATCCATCAAAAGTCAAAAGCCATCCAGGAGCTGTCACCACCGAAGAAAAAGAAAGATGTAATAAGTTTTCTATGACGGCTAAACTACATCAGCCGGTTCATAGCCCAGTCCACAGTTATATGTGAGCCAATTTTCAAGATGTTGAAGAAAGATGCTGCAACTAGTTGTACCGAGGATTGTCAAAGGGTTTTCGACAAGATAAAGGAGTACCTATCAACACCACCAGTTTTGGTCCGCCAAATCCAGGCAGACCTTTGCTACTCTACCTTGTAGTATTAGATGGAACCTTCGACTGCGTTCTAGGTCAGCAGAACGAGACGGGGAGAAAGGAACAACCTATCTATTACCTGAGTAAGAAATTCACTCCATATGAAGGGCGGTACTCTCTATTGGAACGTACCTGTTGCGCCTTGACCTAGATAGCTTAAAATCTGAGGCATTACTTCTGTGCTTACACAATGTACCTCATATCAAGGATGGGTCCCCTGAAATATATATTTCAAAAACCTATGCCCACTGGCAAGCTGGCTAAGAGGCAAATCTTGTTGAGTGAGTTCAACATTGTTTATGTAACTCAGAAAGCAGTCAAAGGACAGGCATTGGCAGATCATCTTGCTGAAAACCCTGTGGAAAGAAAATACGAACCCCTGAAAACGTATTTTCCCGATGAAGAAGTTCTATTCATAGGGGAGGATAGTGCTGAATCCTACGATGGTTGGAGGACGTTCTTTGACGGAGCAGAAAATTTCAAAGGAGTCGGTATTGGAGCTATCTTGGTATCGAAAACTGGCAAACATTATCCGGTATCTGCTAAACTCAGATTTCCCTACACCAACAACATGGCATAGTATGAATCTTGCATCCTAGGACTCAACATGGCCATCAACATGAATATTCAGAAGTTGTTGGTAATCGGCGATTCAGATTTTCTTGTGCACTAGGTACAAGGAGAATGGGCCACCAAGAATTCCAAGATACTTCCATATCTGCACCATGTGTAGGAATTGAGAAAGAGGTTCACGAAGATAGAGTTTCGGCATGTTCCCAGGGTTCAGAACGAGTTTGCCGATGCATTAGCCACTTTTTCATCAATGATATAGCATCCAGACAAGAACTTCATTGATCCTATCCCAGTAAGGATCCTTAGTCAGTCGGCATATTGTGCTCATGTTGAAAAAGAAACAGATGAGAAGCCTTTATTCCACGACATCAAAAGGTATCTGACAAAAGGGGAATACCCGGAGCATACAAACCATACTCAGAAATGCACGCTTCAAAGATTGTCCAACAATTTCTTCCACAGCGGAGGAACCCTATATAGAAGAACTTCTGATTTGGGATTGTTGAGGTGCGTCGACGCGAAAGAAGCTTCTAAGTTTCTAGAAGAGATACATGTCGGAACCTACGGCCCGCATATGAATGGTTTTGTCTTGGCCAAGAAGATACTCAGGGCCGGTTATTTCTGGATGACCATGAAGACAGATTGCATCCGGTATGTCCAAAATGCTACTAATGTGAAGTATATGCAGAAATGTTGAAAGTGCCGCCAAATGAGCTCAATGCAACAAGATCACCTTGGCCATTCTCCACCTGGGGAATTGATGTCATTGGTCCAATAGAGCCCACCGCCTCAAATGGGCATCGGTTCATCTTGGTAGCTATTTATTACTTCACCAAATGGGTCAAAGCAGCATCTTACAAGGCAGTGACTAAGAAAGTCGTGGCAGATTTTGTCCGCAACCGAATTGTTTGTCGATTCAAAGTTCTGGAGTCCATCATCACTGACAATGCTGCCAATCTCAACAGCGATCTGATGAAAGCCATGTGTGAGACCTTCAAAATCAAGCACAAAAATTGCACAGCCTATAGACCTCAGATGAATGGAGTTGTAGAATCTGCCAACAAGAATATAAAGAAGATACTGAGAAAGATTGTAGAAAATCATAAACAATGGCACGAGAAGCTACCATTTGCTTTACTGGGATACCGTAGCACAGTACGCACTCCAACCAGGGCAACTCCCTGCTTACTATTTTACGGTACTGAAGCTGTTATTCCTGCCGAAGTGGAGATTCCTTCTTTGAGAATCATACAGGAAGCTGAGCTCAGTGATGCATAATGGATAAGGAACTGTTACAAGCAGCTATCCCTCATAGATAGAAAGAGGATGAACGCAGTATGTCACGGCCAGATTTATCAAAACAGAATGTCCAGAGATTTCAAAAAAAGTATCAAGCCAAGATAGTTCATACCGGGGCAGCTGGTGTTGAAGAAGATCTTCCCGCATCAAGATGAAGCCAAAGAGAAATTCCCTCCCAACTAGCAAGGTCCTTGTATGGTTCATAGAGTATTGACGGGAGGATCCCTCATACTCACAGAAATGGACGGAGAAGTCTGGCTAAAACCAATCAATTCAGATGCAGTCAAGCGATACTATGTGTAATTGCTTATGTTTCCATGAATGATGTAAATTGCTCGACCTGATTCCCATTTAAGAGGGGATAAGTAGGAAGCCTTGTGGGTTCGGTCACAATTCAATAAAAAATTTATTTTCCCCACCATCAGAAACTGGGGCAGAATTTTGAGGAGGACCCTCAAAATTCAAAAACAAGTTCAGCCGATCACAACATATACAGCAATCAGAAATGTTTGTCCGTCTAACTGGGGAAGAATTTTGAGGAGGGCCTTCAAAATTCTACGGCAGTAGAATTCACAATGTCTCGGATCGTGTCACAATCACTGGTTCATCTAACCAATTTTCTAAAAAACATATTTTTTACTATGACTTTGAAAAGTATGCATGCTTGCTTTTGAAATAACTTTGTTTAGAAAATGCTACCCCCAATTATTTGAACAGGATCTTCAGACCGAGCAAATCAAGTCAAGCAAGCCGACAGAGGCACGAACCGACCTCCCCCTTACATAACTCACGATTTTTCTTTGAATGCAGGAACAAGGAATATGCACACCTCGAAATCACAACCTTCATAACAACAACGATAGTGAATCCACGTCCAGCTAAGAAATACTCTACTATCACCTACTATTTGTTCTCTTTGCATGGGATTGAGCCATGTCTCAATCTTGCATGAGGCTAAGCACTGCCTCTATATTTGCATAAGGCTAAGCTACGCCTTCACCTGCATGGGACTAAGCCATGTCCCGAATCTTGCATGAGACTAAGTTCTGTCTCCATCTGCATGAGGCTAAGCCCTGCCTCCATATTTGCATAAGGCTAAGCTCTGCCTTCACCTGCATGGAACTAAGCCCTGTCCCGAATCTTGCATGAGACTAAGTTCTGTCTCCATCTGCATGAGGCTAAGCCCTGCCTCCATATTTGCATAAGGCTAAGCTCTGCCTTCACCTGCATGGAACTAAGCCCTGTCCCGAATCTTGCATGAGACTAAGCTCTGTCTCTATCTGTATGAGGCTAAGCCTTGCCTCCATATTTGCATAAGGCTAAGCTCTGCCTTCACCTGCATGGGAGTAAGCCATGTCCCGAATCTTGCATGAGACTAAGATCTGTCTCCATCTGCATGAGGCTAATACCTGCCTCCATATTTGCATAAGGCTAAGCTCTGCCTTGACCTGCATGGGACTAAGCCCTGTCTCGAATCCTGCATCAGACTAAGCTTTGTCTCCATCTGCATGAGGCTAAGCCCTGCCTCCATATTTGCATAAGGCTAAGTTCTGCCTTCACTTGCATATGACTAAGCCCTGTACTGAATCTTGCATAAGACTAAGCTCTGTCTCCATCGTCATGAGGCTAAGCCCTGCCTCCATATTTGCATAAGGCTAAGCTCTGCCTTCACTTGCATGGGACCAAGCCTTGTCCCGAATCTTCCCGAGACTAAGCTCTGTCTCCATCGTCATGAGGCTAAGCCCTGCCTCCATATTTGCATAAGGCTAAGCTCTGCCTTCACTTGCATGGGACTAAGCCTTGTCCCGAATCTTCCCGAGACTAAGCTCTGTCTCTCCGGTACTATCTATTTTCTCTTCTTTCGGTCTAAGCTCTGCCCTCAACCTCACAAGACTAAGCCTTGTCTTGTTTCCATTAACATCATGTTATTGCATCTCATAGTCTAAAGGCATCATCCTCCTAGCCAGAAGACACCATTCCATGGCCTAGGGATCTCTCAAAGTTGCATATCATTATTCAAAGGCCTCATGGTTCGGAGGCACCATTTTCATGGCCCGAGAACATAATTTCATGCCCTGCGAATCCCTCACTGAACAATTCATGGCCCAGGACATCGTGGTCTAAAGACGTCATCTCAACCGTCCGAAGACAATTCTCATGGTACGAAGGGAATCTGCATCATGTTTAAATTCCCGCACAAATATATGCTCGCAGTATCTATTTACTTGTAGGTGACCCGATAATTAACCATTACTCCAACGGGAGAAATCTCGCTCCATTTCCTTCATATTATCTCAAAGCTGACCAATCACCATAACCATTCTTCACCTATCCCGAAATTTCGTGACCATCCTTGTGGTAGCTTCATCGATATACTCCGCCGATGAATCCAGAACTACACACGGCCCGATTCCTATAAAATCGGGGATATGTAGGTAGCTCGGAAACCAGAGTGCGGCCTATGTCTCACAAAACACCTTACTCGGTCAAAATTGGCCATCATATATTTACCTGACAACTCTTTCATCCTTCTCAGGTAAAGAGGGGCAGCTGTTGATACCCAATTTTTCCCTATATTATTTCGAAAATGCATATATCTTTTCAAAATGATGCATGAGCATAAATTAATATATTTCCATAATTTCTACATTTTTAAAGATTTTTTAATTAATTTATCCCAGTATTTTTTATTATATGGACAATTACTAATTGCATCACCATTGGTTTTATGACAATTTTATTGCTTAATTTTATCATTTATGTTTACGCTAAGCTTTAAAAAATTTCCGAATAGTCGTACTTACATTTTTTGGGTTATAATTGCATTAATAGCCCACGAGTGTATAATTACCTTATATCACAAGAAATTGACCTTTTGTATTTTTATAATATTAAGTAATTATTTCAAATCAATTTTATGCATAAAAATCATTTTTTATCATTTATTAACTATTTTTTATATATTATTTTGTCAATTAAGTGGGTATTTAATAAATAGCCTTTTATTTTCGGACCTAACCCCCTCAAACTTTAGCCCAAACCCTTTTAAAAGATAGCCTAAAACCCCTTAGGCCCAAACCTATACACCCGACCCAAACACCTGTTTAATCGTGGCTGTTAATCATTTTGATCAACGGTCCACGATTAAAACTACCATAATTAATCCCCTAACCCCATTCATTTTTTCACTCAAACTGGCCGCCCCTGAATCCCCCCTCATTTCCATTCTCTCTCAATCACCCCCTAAAACCTAGTCACTGTCACCTACAAAACTCCCTGTCTTTGGGGTTTCTATTGATTTTTCGGCCCTTGCCGGCTTGTTACATCTTCTGGTTGTTCGACTACATTGATTTATGAGAGAATCTTGAAGAGATTCAACCTGGTTCTGTTCAAAACCTTTCTCACAGGCCTATCTATGGCCATTCTCGTTGTGAGTACTGTTTCTTTCCTATTTTGGTTCAAATCTATGGTTTTCGACCAATTTTCTTTTACTTCTACTATTTCTGAAAAAACCCTAGTTTCACTAGTCTTTGAAACTTTTCAGATCTTCGTAGATTTGAGATGATTCGAGTATTATTGGGTGTTTTCTTTTAAAAATCTTTTGTTCTAGTTAATTGATTCGAGTTTATTCACTCTTTTTGAAATTAGGGTTCGTCCCAGACATTTTTCGGTTTTCCTAACTTCTCAGTGATTAAACTAAATGTTCTTCATTTTCTTGACTGATTCTCATGTATATTCTTCAACCCTAGATGTTTCTGTTTGTCATATTGATTTCTTCAATTTTGTTTCGCGATTATGTTGATTTCTGTGAACCAGTCTTATTAAATAATTCTATAAAGAGATTCGAATGTTTTTCCCCGTTAAAATCACTATTCGTTGGGGATTTTTAACTTAGTTGATTTCTATTTAGGGATTCGAATAATTCTTCCCTATAAAATCATTATTCTTTGAGATTTTGTTTACTGATTCGAATGACTGTCCTGTTAAAATTTGTATTTGCTAATATTTTCACTTGTTCCCTTATTTGTGACGTTAATTGATTATACTTGCCTTAATTAATTATCAGTATGGTTTGGGATTTTACCAACTCCTTATATGGTATGATTTCTTACCTTAATTGAGTCCCAGTTCTGACCGTTAACTGACTCTCCCCAATTATAGGGGTCCTTTCCGGATTTCTCAATTGGCATTGATTCCCTAATTGGTTGATTGCTCTTAATTGATTGAACTGTGATTCTCTTTACCTTATTTGTTTTTCTTCCTAAGTGTTATATATACACTCTCATTCTACTTCTTAAAGACATGGAGAATAGTTAAAACACACACATACACAAACTTTCTCTCATCTCTCTTTCTGCTACTTGTATTCATTGCTCGTTTAGCCGGCTGAAAGCCAAGGCTAGACTGTCAAATCCTGCCTAGCTCACCTTCTGTCTTTGCTTCCTTAACTGGTATGTTCCTGCTTCTAATGCCATTCATTCTACTATGAAGTTTAAATCTATTTGATTTTTTGGGGCTTTATTCATGTTAATATCCATGTCTTTTCTGCATTAGACTAACCGCTTATGTACCTAATGTTATATTCTTTCTTGTTTACTGTTTGATCGGTATGTTTAAATTCACCCTTTCTTTTTTATTACTTTAATCAGCATGTTTACTTTAGTTTAAGTACTCCCATCTTTCCTGATTACTTCCTTCAACCAACATGCTTACTTTTGTGTCTCAAACTTCTGTTTAATTTACTTCAATTGGCATGACTAGTTATGTGTAGTTAGACTCTTGTCTTCAGCATGACCATTCCTACACTTACTTTCTATTTTTTACTATTTATTGATGTTAGTTAACATGACTACTTTAGCATTAAGCCTGGTTGTTAGACCTATCTTGTTCCTGCCTAGACTCTAGGTCAGTATGTTATTGTGAATCTGGTTGTTGTAGAAACCCTTGCCTATTCCATATATTTGTTACTCAGTATGCTCTCACTCTTATCCTGTTCTTGTGTGTTTCTGATTCCTGTGTCCCCGACCCCTGCTCCTTTTTCTTGTAATTGTTTGTACACCTAGAACTAGTTGACAAACTGAAGTTGAATCTGTGAAATGTGATGCTTTTGTGACCATGTTGTTGTTTGCTGAACCTTCTTTTCCTTCAAAAGGTTTTTCAAGATGTCTTTTTTAACTCTTAATATGTTTTCCCAAAATGTGTCCATTCTTAAAGTATTTTTTACTCCTAAATGTTTTACTACTCTACTGCTGTCCAAAAGTTATTCCAACTATGTCAAGCACTCTCACTCCTGCTCTTAGATTACTTAAGTTCTACCTCTCCAGTGTTTATACGGTCTAGGAATCCATGAGATTCCTCCGAACTCTGGAAAACTGGGGCTGGCCTTTTCCACACTGCACATAATCACTTCCCTATTCAAAGGATCTTGGTGTAAGCATTGCCCGGGATCCCTAAGGTCCTTAGGGAACTTTGACACACCAGGACACCCTATTAGCTATGAAACTTTGGCATCCTGGACTGTTTTGAAGGCTTGGTATTTCCAGGTTCACTTTGGGCCTATCTCAGGCTCCTTATAGCATAGCTTATATTTATTATGTAATTCATTTATTTATGGTCTGTAATAATACGTTTGTAAACAGATATTTGGGAAATTAGTAAAGGGGAGAATTCATATATGGATTTTTGTAGGGAGACCGTGTAGAAATCATTCTTTAGGTTTATATTGTGTTTGCTTGTATTAGAAATTCTGCCTTTAGGTCTATGTTGTGTTCACTTGCATTAGAAATCATGCTTTAGGCTCATATTATGTTATTCGTATTAGTAATCATGCTTAGGTTTATATCATGTTTACCATGCTTGTAGATCACCTGGCATACTAGGCAATGTTATAGGCTCATTACTTTATTTGTGATGGAATTACGCTTCTGCATAATCATGATCACCTAGAAATCCTGTTATTAAGTTACCATTGCAATTCTGCTTAATAAAAATGTCCATCCTTGGTGTGCATTAGAAATCCTACTTTAGGACTATGTTTGAATCATGTCTACATTGCCTAAGTGAATAACCGCCCTGTCTATACGAATGTTTATAAGCAGTTCCAGCACCTAGACAAGCATGTTTATAAGATGTATTAAAACTCAAAATGTTTGTGTTCGTTTAGTCAATTTCAAGAATTCTGTTTGCATTTTAGACAACATGTTATAGGGTATCCCTGAACCACGCCTAGCCAAGCTTATAGGTAATTAAGGCCTTACAAAAAATTATAAAACTGTGTTTTGTTTATTTGTGACTGCCCAGATTCAACGGGTTCTAAAATCAGCAGGCAAACTGATTAGGTCTTTACCGCTTCGCCTTAACATGATGTTGCACATTCTCTGTTTGTCATGCTCACTTAGATATCATGTTCTAGGACCTTTTCTAAAACATCTAAAATCTTGATGTTTGAGACGTGCTAATTGCATGTTTATTTGTGGAGGTAAACATGGGCCCTTAGTTGTTGTCTTAATTGACAGTCATGTTTGTTCTTTGTTGTCGCTTAGATTTTCCTTTTTAAACACTTTAAGAGAGGCTAGAACTACCTAAAAATAAAGTTCCTAAACACCTCCGGGACCACAAGGAAGGGATGGGTAATGCACGCTTAGAGTTCGTTTAATTAAAACTACTTATACAACTGCTAAAGGGAGGGTCGGTAGTAAAAGGATATGATGACCTGTGCACTAATGTCACATGTAACCCCTCTAGTTGAGGAAGGATTACCGGGCATTGTACGGATGTGATCCTATAGGCTAATAACTTAGGACCCCCCTATCTTATTTACATATGTGTGCTTAGACTGCTTATTTGTTAAATGACTAATTTACTAAGTAAGTTTGGTCGGGACCCATAATTGTGGACCTCGAGGGGTGCCTAACACCTTCTCCTCAAGGTAATTTCAAGCCCTTACCCAATTTCTGGTAACGTAGACTGGTTTCAGAAATTACTTGCATTAGGTTCCCTAAAGGATGGGAGTTGTCCCAAATGAATGTCGAAACCCGATTCCGCGAGGAAAAAAGGGGGTGCGACACCCACTATGAAAAAAGAGGTCATAAACTTCATGAAAAAATGAGAGCAATGCCAAAAATATACCCCAATGATCCACCAAGAGGGCGAGCACCTCCACTCAGTCATTTTCCCTTGGTCGTTGTTGCGGCCACATGCACACGCAAGTATACGCGGTCGCCAAGTAATAAAGTGACCAAAAGTTGGATGTCGATCCCACGAGGACATGTGATTAACTATTAACTAAATTAGAATATCCTAAGTATCTAACAAGAATTATTCCTAGAAATATTTGATTCTAAACTAAATAAAATAAAGAAAACAAATAATGAACTCTGAACAAAGGAAGAGCGGATTTTTATGTTATCAATGTGATGAAAACGACCTAGGGTTATGGGATATCTAACAATCCTATTATATTCTTCAATTGAGTTGACTAACTAATTCATCTAGCTTATTGGTTGACAGGGTTACTATTGCTCATAAGAATTTGTCGAGTTCTTACTCGCCTATTCAAGCTAACCTAACGCCTATATGTCTATGGAGTTATAACTAGCAAGAACGCATTTATAATTCATGTACATCAACCAAGCAAGGCAATTAGGTATATGTCTATCACATGTNGAAGAGCGGATTTTTATGTTATCAATGTGATGAAAACGACCTAGGGTTATGGGATATCTAACAATCCTATTATATTCTTCAATTGAGTTGACTAACTAATTCATCTAGCTTATTGGTTGACAGGGTTACTATTGCTCATAAGAATTTGTCGAGTTCTTACTCGCCTATTCAAGCTAACCTAACGCCTATATGTCTATGGAGTTATAACTAGCAAGAACGCATTTATAATTCATGTACATCAACCAAGCAAGGCAATTAGGTATATGTCTATCCTAACCGCGAATTCGTTCCCTGATGCGCAAGTTCAAGAACTTGCTCTACTCAATACTATGTGGAATCTAGAATTCCCACTTTCGAGTTCAACTCTACATTCGTAGATAATATTCAATTGGTCATCAAGCAATCCAATACTTAAGCGCATGATTGAATAAACAAACTAATATGATAAACTAAGAAATCAAAATAAATGTTTGAATAACAATAGTCATGAAAGAACCACAACCCTAGAACGTGAAGTTTAGCTCCACATAGACATGGTAGCCAAACAACAAATCATACAAAGAAACATAAAAAATACTAAGTTTGGTGGAAGAAAAGATGAAACCGGCCTCCACAGCAGCTCTGTGCTTTTCCTTGGTCAAATGTTCCTCTCAAAAAGGTTCTCTCTTCTTCCAAAATAGGTTTAGGACCCTTTTTACACAAGTTGGGGGTGTGTCGGGCCGAAACAATCAAGTCCCGGACGAAACAATACAAGTTCTCATTTTGAGCGTCCAGGGCAGCGTGGGGAGCTGGCCCTGGCGCTCAACTTTTCAGCATTCTGTTTTGTGCGTCACAGATAGTAGCCCACATTGCCTGTGGCTCTCAACTACGCCATTTCGCATTTTCTTCGTATTTTCGCTCCAATTCGCGCACTTCTGTCCCAAATCGTATCTGAATGATTCCTACTGATGCGAGACTAAATTGCATAGTTTAACATGTGATATACCTTAAATTTTATGCACATTAATGATAAAAATACACTTGTTATGTGCTTAATAGAGTTTATTTCATGTGTAGGTGAATTGGAAATGGAAACGGAGCTAAAGGGATGCAAATACGTCAAAAATACGCAAAAGGAGATGCCCGGACGATAGCCGGGCGTTTGCCCCCTAAAGCCTGGCACCCCCTGGCGCTAGGGGGGAGTTTGCCCCATAAAGCATTCCCCCCCTGGAGTTAAGGGGGCGTTAAGGCCATAACGCCAGTGCCCCCTGGCGTTAGGGGGGCGTTAGAGCCCAAACGCCCGGGGTCTCCAGTTTCGCCCAAGTC